>JBAMYA010000008.1:19176478-19210505 GCA_037176975.1 Arrhamphus sclerolepis
CCTCAGTTATTCCACCTTAAAGCAGCCGCTCTCCACCTCAGTTATTCCACCTTAAAGCAGCCGCTCTCCACCTCAGTGATTCCACCTTAAAGCAGCCGCTCTCCACCTCAGTTATTCCACCTTAAAGCAGCTGCTCTGCACCTCAGTATTTCCACCTTAAAGTTTTTGCTGAATCAAACAGCAGTCTCAGTGAAATGTTCTAGGCAGAAGTTCAGGATTCGTCTGCAGGCTCTCGTGGTCCAGATGAAATCAAGTGGTGGACTGGATTTGGTCCTCGAGCCGTGATTTTGACACATGTGGTTTAGATGCTTAAAAAAAGGAAAGTAAACTTGTGAAAAACACCTGGATGCCCAAATAAAACCTTTGTGAGGGAAACACTGAAGCAGAAGTTTGAATGAACTGACTTTAGCTCTTATTAAATAATGCTTCAAACATGCTTTATTGTTCTGTATTTTCTGGTTTTCTGGCTCTCTGTAGAGGGACTAAAGACCCTGACGGTGTGTTTGGGTGCTCCTGAGGCGTTCCCTCAGGCGTTTTTTTCTTTGACGGATGGTTTTTGTGTCTTTCAGTCAAGCTGCACACACACAAAGAGACCCACACTCATTGAAGCCGCTGGCATTCAGACTACGGTTGAAGAGGATTCACAGGAGCTCAGGCCGGCGGGTGTTCAGGGATGAGTCTATTCACGCTTTTATTTTTGTGTGCGCACGTCAACAGTTCATCTGAAGTCATCAGACCTGAAAGTGCATGACAACTTGTTTACGATGAGTCTTGAAGTCGTCAGGCACCGTGTCTGAAATAAAAACAGATGATATTCAATGAAATGTGTGAAAAAAAGCAAAAGGAGGGGCTGGAAGGAGCGGAAAAAGCTCGCACCGTTACATCTGTAGCGCAGGTTGGACCAGATGATGTTTTCCTGCGAGAAGCAGAAGACTCCGAGCCGGCCTCCTCTCATGGTAGTGTCAATCACAACCTCGGAGTCCGCCACCATGTCCGTCCCCTCAAACAGCTTCACCCTGGAAACACCAGACTGTAGCTAAGTCTGGACCGACCACCTGCTCACGGACCCGCTGACAGGATCTGAAGCCCAGTTTCCTCAAATTGCTCAAGTTAGCATAGTTCTCTTGAGACTCTGACCATCATCTGGTTTATTCACAGCTCAGAAGTCAATGTCATGCTAAGCGCTAAGTAGCTAAAAAGAAGACAGAACTTGCTAGCTGTCAATCAAATTGCTGCTGTATGACACGCGGCCTGATTGGTCAGTTTTATCGCTTAATATGAATAAATTTGATGTGGTAGAGAAAAAAATTCCCCCGTACAGCTGTCACGGATGTAAAATCTAACGATAGAGATCAAAACCGATGTTTATAGCAGGCTGTAAATATGTCTAATTCTGCTGTAAAGTTGGACCTTTTAACATGGAGGTCAATGGAGATCTGCTCTGTTTTGGAGCCAGCACCTAGTGGTCAGTAGAGGAACTGCAACAAAACTTAGTTCCTCATTGGTTTCGGTCTGGAAAACACACAAACCAGATAAAAACTCTTGATCAGGACAGAAACAGAGTGACTCTGACGGAGATGGGTTAATAAAAACAAAAACAAAACAGAAGCTGAGGTAAACAAGGCCAGGATCCAGCAGGCAGGAAGAAGAACTAGTTTCAGCTTCTTAATTATCATCTTAACGAACATTTTAAAGTATTTGATCTTTCACTCGTCTGTGTCTGACAGTAACGATGAGCCCAATAAAAGCGTCTAACTAATGAATATTCTCGGTGGTTTTATGTTCCTGATTTCAGGGGCCGCTGAAGACACGCCCCCACCTCCGCTCTCCCCTCAAACCTCTGAACAGACTCTCTACAAACCTCCTCCTCCTCTCCTTTTCTTTCTCTCCTCCTGAGTGACTGAGGAACGTTGGTTCACACTTTTAAAATTCTGCTGCTGCTTTCAGAAACTCGTCCACAACCGGACTCTCTCCTGGAACCGGCTGCAGCCGGTTTGGTATCGCTCTAAACGGGACATGGGCGGGCGTACAGTACGCATTTATGAGATGAACTCTTCCAGTGTGCCCCTCCGTCTGATCTGCATATCAACGGCTGCTGAGGCGGATTCTTGCCAGGGCTTTGGTCGTCATGGAGACCAGTACAATAGAGTACTGGGGGGCCCCGGAGCCACAAAGAAGTTTCAGAGGGGAAAGAATGCAGTAAAAAGAAAAGGAAGAAAGAGGCGAAAAAAACGGATGACAGACAATCGTAAGAGACATCTGCAGGCCGAGGGAGCACGTAGAAGTATGCGTGAAGCAGATGAGTTAAACAGACGAGTGCTGCGCCACTCATCCTCATCCTTCCTTCTCATAAAGTCCCTGATTTCAGACCAGCTGAGGTTCACAAGTGCTCCGGTTTCTGTCCTTCCAGACCGAGTTACATATTTCTAAGCAGAAAAAGTGCAGATATGAAAGACTTCACGTGAGTGGAAGTAATGGTGACGATGAAACATAGAAATGGTTCATCCTGGGTAACAAAGTAAAGAAATAATGCTGAATGTGGAAAAGGAAAAGGTCTGACCTCTTGAATTGTTTTCATTTAACGTTTCTAGCTTCATCTTTAAACAAAGCGTTCGTTAAAATGAGGATTATAGCGTCGGCCTGGTTCGAACTCGTCTCCAGCTTACACCTGACCCGTCTCAGGCATGGCTGCGGTCTTACCGGATGTAGCCCACCTGCGGCCTGTGGCTGAGCTGCCAGCGGTACGAGGTTTTGTCCTTCCAGCCGATGTTGCGCGGGTCCTTCCAGAGCAGCTTCACCTCCCCAGGTGTGTCTCCGCTGTGCCACAGAGCGTTCCTGAGAAACTCACCTGGCCCAGTCCTGGACTTCACCGCCTGAGGGACAAACACAGGGCCCAATGTGTCCTTTTTATTTATTTTTTAGTCTTCACACCACTTTTTGTTTAGATGGAGATGAAAATCAGGAGAGAAGAAGGCAGAGAACGAGAAAACAGATAAACAGATAGAGCGTGATGAGCCCATCAGTGACCTCTGGTGGTTGGTTGTGATATTACATGGTCAGTCTGGGATTCTCACCAACACCCCAGAAAAACCATCAGCTCTTATGTCCTGATGTTAGGGTTATTAACATTTTGTCACTTTCGGTTCTGCCTATTAATTCAGATTCTTATCGGTTCCACAAAACATGAAAAAAATGAGGGAAAATGTTAAAAAAGCGTAATCCATTTAATTTTATGTATAAAACATCACAGTGGTAATCAGGGATGCAAACATGTAAAGAACATTGAAGTTGGTGATCTACTACAAAGATGGTTTATTCCATAACTCCTAAAGCAGAACTTTAAAAATAATGAGACTATTCAAACCTTTTCGGTGCACAGATGTCAGAATAAAAGCCCCACAGAATCAAGCACATGTTTAATGAAGCTAGAAACCACCAAATAAAGAAAAGAAAAGTCCTTACACTACAGAATATGACTTCTCAGGAAGTAGAAAGGCTTGTTTTAGGAAAATTAGTCCTTTTTTTGGTCTAAATAGAAAAAGAACTAGTTGAGATTTTTTTTTTTACTCAAGAAAAATATTCTTAGTTTAAAATAAATAGTTGTAGCCAAGTGGCAGATTGGTTTTGTTTCAGATGAGACAATCTGACCAGATTTAGAAATATCAGCCGTATTTCTAGAAGGGCTGTGTGAGAGGGCACTGAGACCTCAGGTCATGTGACCGCCTGCCGTGAAAAAAACAACAACGAAAAAACGCACATGTTTGCGTGTCATGGGAGCTTACTGTCCACCAGTAACAGCAGCAGACTGGTCATCCAGCCGGGGGAACAAACATGCCTTACGAGTTCTCAGGTTGTGACGTGAAGACTCTTTGGATCTGCACGATTACAAGTCACCAAAATGCAGAGAAGAAGGTGAGAGTGACGGAAAAGTGAGCTGTTTGCATCCCTGACTAATTTATTTCAGGGCGGGGCGCAGGTAGGTGACTGGAGAAAGAAAACACTGTTCTGTTCTAGACGTGAGGACCTGCTCTTTGTTTGATTAATGTGTTGAAAGAATGGACGTGGAGCCCACAGGCAGAACCGAAATATAAAAATAACGCTTTGGGAGCCCAGAACCAACACTGTCTTGGTGGTTCCAGCATTCCCACCTGATGCACTGGTTTCAGAGCAGAAAGCTCTCATCTACTGAGAGCAGCTGGAGCTGCAGCTGAGCTGCAGACGGAGATGCAGCTGAGCTGCAGACGGAGATGCAGCTGAGCTGCATCTCTGACCAAGAAGAGCAGAACGGAGAAAACCTTGAGCTGCAGGGCGGGCTGGGCCGTGGCTCTGAAGGGGACCGACTGCCAGTACGCCTGCTCCGTCTGCTTCCACATCACCACGTAGAAGCTGGACGAGTCCTGGTAGCCGAAGATGAAGCCGGCGTAGTCGTCGTCTGTCACCGTGTTGACGTGGAACGTTCCCTCAAAGTCCACGCCGTTAAACGCTGTGTAGCCTGCAGACCCACAGAGGAGGAGGAGGAGGAGGAGGAGTTCATGCACCAGGATCAGAGGACAGATGTGATACGTAGCACAGGTCAGAAACACGCACCCACAGCGAGACCAGGATCACTGTTCATCGTCTGGACGATCTCCATGCCCTGAGAAGGAGGAAGACTCACGTTAGTTTCATGTGTCTTCTGCCTGTGAAGGACACAGCTGTTCCAGCACACCTCCATTATCACTTCATCTGAAAGTGATTTTATGGACACGTCGATCGTTCTCAGTTCAGAGTTCACAAACAAACACAAGTTTCCAAATCTGTCATGAAAGTAAAGCGAGTCAGAAGTTTGTGGACTAAAGTACAAACGCTTGTTTTCACCTGCAGTTTTAAAGATACAAACTGGAACACACGTACATACGTCCGTTATTATATACTGTTAGCCATGTCTGCCCTGAAGATGAAGCTTGCGTTTTATATTTTAAGGGAAGAAAGGCGCAGTTAGAGAGATGGAAGTGTGACTGATAAGTCAAGACTTAAACGGTCAGAAAAACACATTCAAGGTAAAAATGACATTCATGAACTGCTTCATCAACATGAAACTTCAAATCTAGTTTTTTTCTTTGAAAAAGACGAGTTTACACTGAATGTGAGTCCTACTCTTCTTGCTCACAAATGTGCCAGACTTCAGGTGAAGGTTTGAGGTGTCTATGAAGGTGGAGGCGGTGTGGGAACGTGATTTCATTGGTCACTGGTTGTCTCTATGAATACTGGGGGAGGAGTCACCTGGTTCAGCACCACCCAGTTGGGGTCGATCTGGGCGTCGCCCTCGGGGTCCAGGATCACCGTCTGATAGGCTCGGAAGTCCGTCAGCGTGACCTCGGCGCTCTCTGGACACACGTCGACCAGGTCCATCACAGCGTCGTTGTCAAAGTCGTTCTCACAGACGTCTCCGACTCCGTTGACTGAGGACGGACAAAGAGCATCAGACCGAAGGACAGACGGCCCCCAGAGACTCAGCCCCAGGAGAACTGGGGTAGAATCGTGACAGAAAGCTGCTGGTCAGGGACGTTCCAGCCTTGTCCAGCTGCTGTCTTCACCGTCAGAGTCTTTCTGGTTGGGGTTGACGATGAGTCTGCAGTTGTCGTAGTCGTCCAGGACGCCATCGTTGTCGTCGTCGTGGTCGCAGTCGTCTCCGAGGCCGTCGTTGTCGGAGTCCAGCTGTGAGCTGTTAGCGATGTCTGGACAGTTGTCCCTGCTGTCCTGGTGACCGTCTCCGTCCCTGCAGACATCAGACAAGATGTCCACCGCTGACAGCTGAGTGACACGTCTCACAGTTGAGTGGGACAATAATGAAGATGTGTGCGTGTGTGTGTGGGACATACGTGTCCTGGTTGGTGTCACACACGTCTCCCACCAGGTCGTTGTCTACATCCGTCTGAGAAAGACAGGAGACACTCAAGCACCTCTGACCGTCTGTTGTCACCGCTAACTTCACAAGTCAGAGACAAAAACAGGTGACTTGTGTGGACCAGTTTAAAAGTCAACCTGAAGGCGGCTGAGCTCCTTCCTGAAGCAGCACCACGTAAGACTGTGCTCTTCAGCGCCCTCTCTGGTTGAGAAGCACAACTGTCTGATACCACTGTCGAAAGCGTTGTTACGTCCGCTTCCTCCCGGCAAACAGAGAACTTTAGTAATTCAACCTAATATCAACCAAACTCGTAGAAGGTCGTAGGATGAAACACTTGACTCTGGGCGTGATTCGTGTATGTTAGACAGCTTCACCTTATAGTTGGCGTCTACGTAGTAAAGTCTGTTACCATGGTTGCCACGTTGGATTATTATAAACCAGTTTGAGTTACTCTCTTTCTGTAAATTTACAAATATAGGTAGTTTGCGTGTATTTCACGGTTCCACGCCGATATTATTTTAAAAACTGGGGGCATTTCAACTTTTATTGTGTTGCTTTAAAACTGGTTAAAAGACTGCAACAGTAATCAAGACGTGAGAATATAAAAGCGTGAATAATCATCTCCCGTTCAGCTCTGAACTCAGCAGCTTTGATCTGGAGATGTTATGAAGATGGAGATGTTCCTTAACTGTTGACAATGACGCTCCAAAGGCTACGTTCACATGCAAACTGCATCTGATCTGATGAAGACAGTATGAACGGCACAAATCCAGAACTTTCAAATCCGACAGTGATGCTGCTGACTTGGGTTGTAGAGAAACTTTATCAGCGCTACCCACCCACAGAGATGAGGAGCCTCCATATTTACCTCCGTAAACACAGTGAGTGCCTGCGTGGTCATGTATTACCCAAGGACCTCCTCTGCACATGTGGGTCACTTCAGGGTCACATTCTCAAAACTGATGGAAGATGCATTTACTGTGTGATGTGAACGAGCACACAAAAAGAAATCAGATTTCACCAACAAATTGGAATTGTGCATTAAGGCCTGCACTCTGAACGTAGCCAAAGATGGCACCAAGGTTCCACAGAAGATGCTAAAGCATCTACTTGCTGTTGAACAAGCGGAATGATGTTGTCAGGGGCAACAATCAGAACTTCTGTTTTTTCCAGAGTTCAGTTGTTAAGTGGGCTCAGTGGGCTTGAAAGAGCAGTACAGCTAGATCCCATCAGCATGGAGATGGTAGGACGCATCTCTGTACTTGCTGATTACCCGTCCTCATGGAAGCAACAGGACTGGCTCCAAGATGGAACCCTGAGGACCCCCACAGAACCTGTTTGATGAGAACACTAAAACTGTAAAACTGTTAGAATTAAATCTCTCATTAATCAAAATCTCATGTGTCAAAAGCTGCAACGATCCAATAAAATCACAGCTGTTAATGTCACCTGAAACCCTGACTGATGCATTTTGCAACAGCCTGACTAACATTTATTGACAAAAGCAGCATCAGCTGAAAAGATCCCGCCTCTGATCAGGATGTTTTCTCTCGAGGATCATGTGACGGCCGACTCGTACCTGCATGGGGTTGCTGAGTTCAGGACAGCTGTCGCAGGCGTCTCCAACTCCATCTCTGTCTCTGTCCGTCTGCATCGGGTTCGGTACCTTCAGACAGTTGTCGAGAACGTTGGGAATACCTGAACACACAGGTGCAGGCCAAACTGAATACTCACCTGTTTCTGCATTTTAACAAGCTGCATTATTTTAGACTGCATCCTTGACTCAGTTTCTAGCTTCACCCAGAGTCGTCCCTGTCTACTCAAGAAGACCGACCATCGAAACTTGAGTCGTGTCCTCGCTGTACCGACTTGTAACTGCACTGTTATTCTTCAGCGTATTTCCTCTGTTGTAAGTCTCTTTGGATAAAAGCGTCTGTTAAATGTAACGTAAAAGAGTCTTAGCCAGCTGTACACCTCTGGGTGGCGCTACAGGAAAGCTTTATATTAGTCCATTTTAATCAGAGGCACTAGTGTAAAGCTGCAGCAAGGCCTTATTCTTGAAGTGGAACACAAAATAGAGCAGCAAAACTTCTGAAATAAGAGTCGGGTCTGTAGAAGACACAAGACAACGCAGAGACGATTATTAACTTCTGTCCAGAACACTTGTGAGGGAGTTTCAACGCGACTCCTCGTTTGGGTCACTTCTGACAGCAGAAACTGGACGATCAAGGATCACTGGACAAAGGACTGGACTGGTTTAGAGCTGCTGGTGGACGTCAAACAGTCAGGATTTAAGAAAGGTTTGAAAAAGACTTTACCACAAAAAGCTGCTCATTTTTGTCAAAACTAAATGAGCATTTTCATGACTTCTATTTTAATGCCAAAATGTTGATATTTTACAACGAAAGAATTGCAATTTTAAGATAAAAAGTCATAATTTTGTGACTTTTATAATTGTATGATGAAAAGTCTTGATCTTTCAAACTTTGTAATTTTATGACAAAATGTGTTTTTTTTTAATTTATTACAAAAAGCCTAATTTATTATTTTTTGTTATTTTACAAAAAGAAAAGTTTGAGTTTAGTACAAAAGTCTCCTTTATTTTACAATAAAGGTCAGTTTTTGTGAATTTTAGATTTTATGACAAAAATTATTTTACAAAACAAAGATTTTTTTTTTTATTTTGTGATTATTATTTAAAAAGTAAAAATTCACTTTTTTAAATTTTAGTTTACAACAGACTCTAGAAACTGGCGGGAAATATGACAACACAGGTGGCTTAGAAAATAAAGAGTAACCGACCTTTTACCATGGTGATGATGTGGCCCTTTAACTGTAACCATGGTGATGATGTGGCCCTTTAACTGTAACCATGGTGATGACGTGGCCGTTTAATTGTAACCATGGTGATAATGTGGCCCTTTAACAGAGACCACGGTAACGATGTGGCTCTTTAACGGTAACCATGGTGATGATGTGGCTCTTTAACAGTAACCATGGTGATGATGTGGCTCTTTAATGGTAACCATGGTGATGATGTGGCCCAGGATGAAACAGAGTTTGGCACCTCTGATGTAGAAGGTTGAGGTTTTTCGGTCTCAGCCTGACCTGCATCAGGACGCTCCGTCTCTTTGCTGAACATTTTGGTTTCTGGCAGAATCAGTCGAGTCAAAGGATAACTGGTTCCTCTCAGCACCACAGGAGTGGACAGAACTAGTAAAAGTGTTTGGGAAAAGATGTCTCTTACCGTCCCCATCGATGTCCTGGTCGCAGGCGTCTCCCTGCCCATTGTTGTCGGTGTCTTTCTGGTCGGTGTTGGGGACGGTGGGACAGTTGTCACATGCGTCTCCAAAAGAGTCGCTGTCTGAGTTCTGCTGGTCTTTGTTGGGGACCAAACGGCAATTATCCTGAGGGACAGAGGAGCACGTGATCACATGACAGCTGTGGTGTCCACAACACTGACAGACGCGGTCTTTCTCTAACCTCCACGTTTTTGATGCCGTCTCCATCTGCGTCCTCGTCACACTGGTCTCCAATCCCGTCGTTGTCGGCGTCCTCCTGACCAGAGTTTGGAGTGTACATACAGTTGTCCTGGTGGAAAGACAAAGACAGCATGTCAGTCCAATCATCAGCCAGTGGATTTTACAGCAAACGTCAGGAGCTGTCAGTCATGGTCGTCATGGTTTTCTATTAAAGAACGTGTCGAACACAAAGTTCATGGGCCAAATCCGGCCCACCACTTCCTTTTATCTGGCCTACAAGAGTGTGCAGAGCCCATCATAAACTTCTAAATAGGACATTTCAACTCAAATGAGGTGGGGAGCAGCTGGTTTATGTCAAAAAGTCACGATTTAGCAAACAACTGCAAAAGATTTTACTGCTCCTTTTGGTCAAAACTCAGAATTTGTAAAATTTACTTTTTTCTATAACAAAAGTCCTGATTTGAGGAGGAAAAGTTGCAATTATAAAAAAATAAAATTTCAATTTTTCATCAAAAATCTACCCCAAAAAACCCAAACTAATTTCAAGTAAAAAGTGAAATTTGTGACTGTAACTAAAAATTTTTTAACACAAAAAATTGTCATTTCAACAGAAAAAATGTAATAATTATTACAAAACTCAAGTTTTTTTTTATAAAGGTTTGTGAAATTTGCCATTTTACATCAACATTTGCCTTTAAAAAAAAAAAAAAAAAAAAATCTAAATTGTCATTATATGCCAAAAAAGTGCTATTTTACAACATTTGCCCTCTTTCTTTAATTAAAAAAAAGAATCAAAATTGTCATTATATCACAAAAAAAGTGTCATTTTAGAACAATTTCATGATAAAAGTTGCACATTTTGTAAAATTTGAAATTTTATAACAAAGGAACTGGCAGGAAATATGACATAATAGCTGGCTGGGAAAGTAAAGAATAACTGGCTCTTTGTGGTAACCATGGCGATGACGTGGCCCAGGATGAAATAGTTGAAAGCTCTCTGACAGTCCTGGAGAACACACGAGGTACTTTCAGCTGGAGTCTGTCTCAGAAAACAGCTTCAGCAAACCGTGGTGTTCAGAGTTGGCTGACTCTCAGTTACCGTGACGATGCAAAGACGTTGTCAATGGAACTCCGTTAATGTGATTCACCATGGCAACGCCAGCAAACAGAATAGATGCTCCTACTCCTCTTTGTTTAATTATTATTTATTGTAAACATGGTTTTCTGCAGGATGAATGTGGAGGGAAGACAGCTGATGGAGGAGCGAGTAAATGCATTCATTTTCTTCTTTTTTTTTATTTAAAAAGAAACATTAAGGAAGTTGATGAAGTATAAAAAGATTCCAAACAGGTAACTTTAACACAACATGCTCAGTTGTTCTTCCTTTATTAACATTTCCAAGAAAGAAATGTCAGGGAGCAGTGGAGGAGAAAAGTACATTTCCCTTTTCTCACAGTGAGAAAGCAGGATACTAATAAAAACTTATTTTAAATAATTAATGATATCAACTACGTAATCACAGGCTTCCAGAAATCCTTCAAAACGACCGTTACACGTTTGATTGATGAAATTCAGCTTTATGAAGGGGAAGAGACAGAGTCCGTTACCACGGTAACGGTAACTCATCCAGAGTCCGTTACCATGGACTCTGGATGAGTCCATGGAGTTTGTTACCACGGTAACGGACTCCATGGATGAGTTACCCGTTTCTGAAACCAGATCAACTGAACTCTCTTTCTTGGCTTAAGTAACCTCACTTTGTGAAACAGAAGATTCCAGTTCAAAACTGAGTTCATGTCCGACAAACTCAGAGTTTGAACTGGTCTGGCTTTCTGACCCAACACACACACACACACTGACCTGTTTACAGTGTTTGTCGTTGTCCATGCAGGGCAGAGCGCGGTCCGGGTAACCGTCGATGTCCGTGTCCATTCCACAAGTGTTCCCGTTCCCAGCCCAGCCCACGTTACACTGCAAACACACAACGCAGAGTTCAAAATGCTCCGTTTACGTCAGAGTACGTCGCAGACGTCAGTCAAAGCTTGGTGCAGCATTATGGGAAATCTAGCCGTGGTAGAAGCAGTGATGCCTCATAAAGTCTCCAAACTACAACCTGTCACTTATGAAGATATTTTATTTGCATGTGCTGAGTGGGTCCGTCCTCCAGACGGAGGGAATCAGTGTCGTATCTCACAGATGTGTGTGAGGCTGCATCCACTGAAGACCCGGGTCACTAAAGCCTCAGACCTCGGTGATGTTTCTGTCAGGCATCGACGCCACTGCCGTGAATTTGACCCGTACGTTTGGTTTTGTGTTTTGGAGTGAAAGTAAACCAGCGTGGACGTAACCCGAGTGTCTCAAAGACAGTTCACCTGTGTGGTCCCTCTGTAAAGGTAACACACACCTCGACAGTCACACCTACTGTACCTGTAACCAGTATGATGTTGCTGAAACTGGAACACAGAAATCTGTTGTTTTTTTGTAGAGGGATGGACTGGAAAATCAAACAAGGCTGGAAAACAACAACAGCATAAAAAAGGACGATTCTGCAGATCTCTTTCAGTGGGTTATTCAGAGTTTTTATCTCCAAAGTCAACAGAAGATGGATGACTTTCTTTATCAGACAAAATAAAATCACTGTCCCTTCTTATGACCACTTCAGGCACCTCTTTATCCGTTTTCATCTTTTCCTTTTGCACACGGGTGCACAGACATGATGCAGCTGTTTTTTATGGCTGCTACATGACCCACCACCCCACCCCCCACCCCCACGCCACCTATGATTGAAAAGAGAATTTAATTAGTAATCAGTAATACGTCCATCAGATGGGCCTGATCTGTGTCCTTTTACAACAGCTGACACTCTTTTATTTATTTTATTTTATTTTATTGGCTTTGGAGAGACCAGAGATGGACACTGTCAGTCCAAATGAGGTGTCAATCAAAAGGCGAGACTCTGCACAGCAATATGGACGCTAAGTTACTGAGATTTGAAACAGCAGAATCTTTAAGGCTCTGCATTCAAAACTAAACCGATAAGTACCGTGGGCGGGACAGCGTCTGCTAACAGGTTAACTAGATTTGATCAGCGTGACTCTCACAGAGACTCCAGCTGGTGACATTTTTGAAACTGAGCGTAGGATTCGTGAGCCGTCACACGACTGGCGTCCTCACCCTGCAGGAAACCTCTCCGTTTCTCTCCATGGCGCAGTGGGCGTTGGTGTCACAGGGGTTGAAGCTCAGGGTCTCACATGACTTCCTGGGAAAGCAGCCTGACGTCTGGTTGCCGTGGAAACCTGGCTTGCAGCCTCCGCATTTGTATGAACCCTGAGAGAGACAGAGGGCATTGTGTCAGCAGGCGTTGTTGCCTCGCATCCACCAGAGGGCGCCGTCTCCCTGATTCCAGATCAGATGGATGTAGAGTTGGCACTGTCAGAACAACTGTGCACATCCCTGCGATCAGCTGCTGGTTAGTGACATCACAGAGCGGCCGGCTGCTCAGAATGCCATCATGTGTTTACAGAAACATGTTATTGGGACAGCAGCTGTGGAAACGCTTCGAGATGTGTCACGACAAAAGATTTCTTAAATACCGTCCAGATGTCCACTACTCACACACAAAAAACAATCACATCAGTGTGCAAATACTCTCCGAAGTCAGCTGGAGGTTGGAGCGACAGATGAGCGAACAGAGATGTGAACTCACCACAGAGTTGATGCAGATGGAGTTTGCTACGCAGGCGTCAGGAAGATCCACGCACTCGTCAATGTCCACGCATTCCTGGAAAACACACACAAAAGTTCCAGGTCTCAGACTTCTCAGAGCGTCTCCACAGCAGAAGGAAAAGCAGCAGACTACGTGACTTTCCATCCAGATGGAGAACTTCCAGGAACGTGGTTACTGCAGCGTCTGTTAATAAAACCGGACACATCTGAGGTTTTCCTGATCTCAGCTCTGACAAAAACAATCTGAAATGTCACACGTCGTCTTTCCTCTCTGCTTCCTGTCTCACAGACAGATGATAACGAACTTGTTTCTATGTCTTTGAAAGGGCTGTCCTTGTTCTATGAGTTATTATTTCATTAAATACTGAAAGAGCAGAGGTTGGTGGTGAAACCTTTAACGTTTTCTCTGAGCCCGTTTGATTTAATCATCATCACATCTCCTGGAATTAGTCCTGAAAGAAAATAAGAAGACACTGGATGAAATTATGACGTCACCATGACGATCAGATGAGAGTCCATGAAAATGAAATGAGAGTCCAGTGTTTTCAGTCAGCACTTTAGAACAACACAAATGAGGCCAAAGTGCTTCAAAACTAGAAAAACCAGAGCAGACCAGGACTAGGAGATTAATGAAAAATGAATCCAAACCCAGAATTCATGTAATCCAGCTCATTTGAATTATTTCAAGTATTTCAATTTAATGACCACATATAGTTAAACTGTGAGTGCTTCCTGTCACTTATTTTGAAATCAAAGATATGTGCTGGTACCGATACCAGGACCTGGTGAGGTCTGTTGGTACCAGTACCGGTACCAGGGGACATCTGCTGGTACCAGTATCCGGACCTGGGGACGTCTGCTGGTACCACTGTTGTTGTTAGGCTACTGTGCCTTGTCCCTGGGCTGATGTTTACGTTATTTCATAGTGTGTTCCTATTGGTTGGTTAGCTGACGGAGATGGTAGAGGCTCTGAGAAGATGTCACACTCTGATTCCTCCAGATTTCTGACACTTCTGATGTCCTGGTACCAGATTTCTGGCACTGCTGATGTCCTGGTACCAGATTTCTGACACTGCAGCCATCTTTGGTTGCAAGACGGTTCTATACATTTTTACCACGATTGCTGGCTGAGACAGCCAAAATCTTAAAGTTTAAACTCAGCATAAGAAGAAGCTGATGAAGATCAACAGCAGGTCAGTGATGTGAGGTCACAGCTCCAGACGTCTTCTTTAAGAGTCCACCAGCAGCAGAACAATGACCAATGACGTACTTGGAGAACATGGCTGCTTTTCCACAAGAACCCTGCTGACCTACTGCATTTTGATGAGATCATATGGATGAGCTAAAAGGCTGCTGGGAAATGGTTGAAGGGAGTTAACCTTTTGGTTTAAATAGGAACTGCTATGCTTGGTGAAAGTAAATGACTTAATTTCAGCATTAAGAACTTTCTCTCTAGTGTTAAACATGGTAGTGGCAGCATTATGTTTTGGGACGGGGCGACCTGATATAACTGATGGAAAGAATTATTTTTGAATAACAATAGTCTCAACCAATGTTTGGAGGGTTTGCTGCAAAGAGGCGGGACAAAGCTGTTAAAGCCAACGGCCAATAGCTAGCTGTCAGTCAAGCACATCAAATGACATCCTGGCATCTGATTGGTCAGCTTTATTGCTTAATAAAAAATAATCTGATATCGTACAATAAAATTCATCCTCGTGCAGTTGTCATGGATGTAAAATCTAATTACAGAGACCAAAAACTGATTTTTGCACCAGGCTGTAAATATGTTTAATTCTGATGCAAAGCTGGCCGTTTTAACACTGAACAGGTCAATGGAGATTTGTTCTGTTTTGGAGCCAGCACCTAGTGGTCAGTAGAGGAACTGCAACTAAATGCACTTAAACCTGTCAGTAGGATGCTGCTTGGTCTAAACACTCAATGTTGGTTATATTAAGAATAACAAAATTATTGTTTGGAGAGAAAACCTGAACATCATGTCTGACTGTCAGCTAACATGTTAGCTAACATGTTGCTAACATGTCAGAGGCAGAAAGTTATCAATGGTCAGAATAATTGAAACCTCTTTCACAAAATGATACATTAAAATATTATTTCCATTTTATTTATTTACTTATTTACGTATAAATTCTTGTGCTTTAAAGCAAATTCTTCTAAACTCACCAAAGGTCTGATTTGATTTTTGCTGCAAATTTACTGCAATTCACTCTCCAATAAAGTCCTATTGAAGAAAAGGAAAAAAGTAATGAAGCGCATGTTTTGGAGTCAGAATGTTGATGTTAACGAGACGTGAATGCAGTTTCAGTGAGGAAACCCTACGACGCCCCGACTGGAAGCTTTCCTGACTGGAAGGATGGCCTCAAATGTGTTTCTCTTATTTTATTTTATTTTTAGGACTCGTGAGGAAGCCTGATGTTTTACGTCACATTCATGAGGACTTCTGGAAAGTTCTCTAAGGTCAACGCATTTTGCTGTCCTCTACTGAGACTAATGTTTTTTCTACTATCTGATCGTCTCCCGATGTGTCCTTTAAGGACTTGATAGAAACAAGCTTGAAACACGTTGTGCTGTTTTTTAGGGGATTTTTTTTCAGATTATATTCTAGCAAACTCAAACGCTTTGTGCAAGCATCAAATCGAGTCACATGATAATGAAATACCTCTGGAATGAGTAAGGAAAATGTTTTTCCAAAGATGTAAACATTTTCTTTGGTTTTCTGCGCTGTTTCTGAGGCAGTTTCGTCACTGTCTGCAATTATTTCTAACTGCTTCCAGCTGCAGCGCACGAGCACACTCCCAGCTCCAGCGTGAACGCAGCACACTCTGGAAAACTCCCAGCTCCAGCGTGAAGTCTGGAAGCTGCACACGTTGACCCAGCAGAGGCCGTCTCCTCGCGCGAAGCTGCGCTGAGGTAGAAAGCTCACCTTTGTGGAGATACAACAGCTACATTGATGTGTGAGGTGTGTGGCTCTGACCTGTCTGTGAGTTTTGGCATAGTCCAGTCCGGTTCCAGACAGCGGCGCCCCCCACAGGCCTGGCGGACAAGGCTTACAGCTGAAGCCTCCCACGGTGTTCACGCAGGTTTCAGGAGTGAAGCAGGGCTGCAGCTCACACTGAGGAGAAGAAGCAGCGCCGCATTAACGCCTGACGTCGTCAGTTGCGTGCTGAATGCTGTCACGTCGTTACCTCATCCACGTCTTTGCAGTGCGTCCCGTTACCGGTGGTCCCAGGTGGACAGGGCCCACAGGTGTATCCTGGGAACTGCAGACTGTCCATGCAGGACACACCTTTGTAGCAGGGGTTCGGAGAGCAGCGAGAACGAGGCTCGTGGAAGCCTGCAGACAAATGCACACATAGCCCGGCTTCAATCAGGTCCTCAGACTTCAAACACAGAGAGCAGACGACAGAGCTGCTGACTCACCACAAACCTGGCACTCCAGGATGGTGTTCCTGATCAGAGACATCTCCTTCACCTGAGGACCACAGAGCACTGATAAACATCTCAGCTGCTCCCCCCGTCTCAGCTCTTCTCTCATGTACCCCCCCCCCCAACTTCCTGTTTCACCTGCTTTCTGTCTCAGGAGCTCTTTGAACTCCCGTTCAGCACCTCACCTGTTTCTTTCAAGTCCTATCTCACTCAGTCTCTGTGCTCTCAGATGTCCCATCTCTCCCCCTCACCTGCTCTCTGATGTCCTGCCGCAGCTCTCCCAGGATCTGGTTGAAGATAATGAGCTGACCAATCAGAGCCTTGGTGTGATCACCTGACCAGACATCATGAAACGGACATGACTTGCAGTCAGTCAGAGCACAGCTGAAGTGCTGATTACAGAAGTTTGAAGCGTAAACAAGCCTCACCCAGGATGGAGTTGACCTCTCCGTTCACTGGAAATGAAAGGTGTCATAGCTGTTTATTTTCACGACTGCACAACGTTGCTGATGATATTTAACTGAAAGGACGGAAGCGTAAGACAGCAGGGACGGTTTTTACTGTGTGAACTGACCTGTGTTGTAGGCGGACGAGTCTTCTTGGAAAGGACAGTCGGTCAGAGCTCCCGCTTTGACAACACTGCCCCCTAGGGCCAGGCGGAGGGACTCCACTGCTCCCTGACATGAGACAGACACAAGTTTGCACCAGCTTTGCTGTAAAACTAAAGTAATATTCCTAAACATCAATATGACTCGACCTCTTGATGTGAAGTAATAACTTACAGGTCACATCACGTGACTTCACATGCTTCCTAGGGCAGTACTGATCATTTCATTAATCAAATACTCTATTCCATCAATTAGCTGAGTGACTTAATAATAAAAACTTTTTCTTGAAGAAAAGAAACAAGAGAGAAAATACAGATCTTTTAAAAAGATGAGATTCTGGGTAGCGCATCTATTTCACAGGCCCTCATCGCTACTGGCAACCACTTCAAGAAAACGTCATGAACGCTAAAATGGTCCTGTTAAGACAGGAGGTGGGTTTCCACTAGCGGGGGTCATCTCCTGACGACAGCGTACCACAACCCCGTCCGCAGGTTTATCAGGGTCGTACCTGTCCTACGAGAGGAACGTTTTTAGAACCATAGAGGTTTCTGGAAGCCTTTTTAGTGGAGTCATTCCTGGAGACACGGGTCAACGATCCGACCCTGGTGGAGTCTGTTTCAGTATCCTGACTGTTACTGTTACTTCATTCTTATGTAATGGACTTCTCCTCCCCCAGCTGGAGGAGGGATTTTAATATCATCTGCACTGCTCAGAGATCTTAATCCATTCTAGTTTATGAGAGTCGTTTTGCACAAACTTCCCAGAAGGGCTGAAATTACCTCCTGGTTTCATCACACTGGCTGCTCCTCATGTAATTTTAAATCCAGCCCTCAGCTTAAGAATAAATCACTTTTGTACTTTCCACAGCAGAAAAGAAACCTCTTCAAAGGTCTTATTTAATTCAAAAAGCTTGGTCAAACATATTGTCTTAATAAGTGACTCAGTCCTTCTCTCCAACCTGGAGTCGAGCGTAAGACTTCTGTCCGTGTCTGATTTCCACCATGTCCGCCTCTCTGGGCAGAGGAACCAATGGGGGCAGGCCCTGGCTGGAGTCGGCCAATCGGCAGTCGGCATAGAGCTCCATTTGCATGTTGCTACGCTGAAGCCCAGCGAGCCTCACGAGGATGGAGTGCGTGCGTCCATCGGCTAGGTTAGCGTTCTGCAAGTTCACCGTGTGGATCTTCCCATCAGCCTTGACATAACGGACCAGGACTGATGAAGAGGAGGGAGAAGATGAAGACCAGTCAGTGAAGTGTTAAGTACAAAGGATTTCCTGACATCTGTAAACTGATCCATTTATCCATCGATTGATCAATAAAAAGAGCTCTTTCTTCACCGTAACCGTCCTGGAGCCTCATGTACTGAAGCTACTACACAGGAAAAGGTTGCGTACGCCATTGTCCACGTTCACGCTCAGATGAACTAAAGGTGAGATGAACGTGAGGATGTGCAGTCTTCTACGCACATTTCATATCTGCCGTACACACATTTGTAAGGTTCTGTTGAAGGAGATGCTGTGAAGTTCCAAACATTAGCAGTCGTTTCATTACGGCGTTAATATAAATATCTAAAATCCAAGAACTAAAGTCTCGAGTCAGAGAAAGAAAACTCAGAATCATCAACACTGAATTAAAGACGAGAATGGACAAACAACAACAACTCACCTTCGAACAACAGCTGGAAAAATGAGATGGTTTTAGAAGAAGAGCAAAAGTTCAACTGTAACCAAGAAAGATGACTGAGCAGACTGGTTTCTTGAGTTTTCCTTCTGTGATTCAGGACTCTGATTCATAATATACTATTATGTTTATAACATATGGAGCTGAACTGATGCGTAGCTAATTTTTCAATCAGTATATAATTTCTTTAATGCAGACAGATGAGACTTATGGTGACAATTTTTCATTAAAACAATTAACCAAAACATCTGAAAGCAGAACATCTCAGCAGCTCTCCACTATCTGACGTTTTTAATCATTACTGTTGGTTTTTCTGAGCCAGCGCGTTGACAGATTCCAGATCTGTTTTCTTTTACTATTTATGCCAAATAAATAAATGTGAAATTTCTCCTTTTTTGTGCACATTTCCAGTTTTGTTTGAGGAAGAAATCAACACATTTGTACATGAGGCCCAGGACCTTCGAGAACGTTTCTGATCAATCACCAACTTTCATTTGCAGAAACTGATCACTGAAGCAGAAAAGACAAACAGTCAGTGTTTCTCCCCTTTTTAAAGTAAATACTTTTGAGGTTTGGACTACTTTAACAGTAACAGGTGTTTTACTCTCTATATTTATACATCTATAATATATTTAATATTTCTCCTGCCTAAAATGCAAAAATCACCAAACCAAATCTCATGTAATTTTGTGATGAACTTTTGTTGTAATTCAGAATCAATAAAAATCAAATGAAAACTTAAACTTGACAGACAAAATACTGGCTTGTAGCCATTCGGCAGAAACAAGTTTCCTTCTCAGTTGATCTCAGCCAATCAGACAGCTGCAGCTGGAGTCCCGTAGATGTCATCACTCCAGTTCTGAGGTCTTTAACTGGCCCCCTTTATCTCAGACTATAGACTTTGAAATACTTCAAATACAACCATCCAGACCACTCAGGATGGTCCTCTGGTCCAGGTCTAGCCTGAAGTCTGCAGAGGTCCACACACTCACTGTCCTCCTTAAATTCATCACCACTACATAATAGTCTACATTCAGCAGCTCAGGCGGGGAGGTGGGGGGGCTGAAGTCCCCGACCCGTCCACAACCAGAGGTCAGACTGAGTCCAAACACAAACACAGCAGCTTATGAAAAGTTGTGTCAGATTATAGTAATCATGTCGGCTGAACTCAGCCTGATTTTTCATTATCGGGATGAAAAGTGTTTGGAAAACAGGACCAGATTCCTATCCAGGCCTCAAAGTCCAGCAGAGACCAGCTCATTAGAGCAGGGCTGGAACTGGTTCCAGTCAGAGAACGTGAACACGGCCAGTCTTCAGATGAGTGGGGCGGCTCATGTCTCTGATGACATCACGTGCTCTGCTTGTATCCACCCTAAAGTCAGTTGTCTCCTGCTTCATAACGACTGTAATGTGAAACTCTCAAAGTTTCCACAGATCTTAAACCTGCCAGGATGAATTCTGAAAGAACGCGTGATACGATACAGGGAAACATAAAAACACGAAGAATGGGGGTGACTACTTTACAGCATACGTGGAAACATTACTTAGATTTTTCAGTGACCTTCAGAGACTCTTGAAGGGATTTTGTCAGTGGGGTTTAGCTGAGCACTTGTGGCTGGTTCAGAGTCGTACCTGCAGCCTCTGCTGGAGACTCAGGGAGGAAGCCGTCCACACGTGATTGTTGAAGCAACACGGTCTGAGGTGATGAGGATGCCAGACATCATGTTTGCTGAACTGGTGTGATGTTTTTCAGACGGGGAGCTCTGCTGGCTCGTCAGAAACCCTCCATGATTCCCAGACTGCTGTCTGATGCGGGTTAGACCGATGAAAACCACGGTTACGACTGCTCACCTTACTGCCGAGCCAAACTGGACATTAAGAAAAAAGCTAAACTCATCTTAATCTAACTCTTGAAAATTCAATAAAGATAAGGTAAAAATTCTGTATTTATGGTCGAGACATAAATATGTGTTAAAAATAATTTTCATGTGAAGATTGAATGATTAGTACTATTTATAAGTGTAAACTGATGGAAACAGAAACATCTCCTGTTGTTTCCTGTTGACAATCAAAGCCGCTGCGTAGCAGAGACGACAGGACCAGAGGGCCACTGGTAGGACCATGAATTTGTTTTGAAGCATCGATGTGCGCTCTCACTGACACGCCAGCCTTTTCAGCATCGGTGTGGGCGTGGTTTGTGTGTCCACGCCCACCAATACTGAAACTGTGTTGAAAAGTCACATCGTCATGACTGAAACATTTATATTGTTAATTTAGTTGGTGACACAACTGCGCCTGTATTTGAGTTAACATGATCAGGATAGACTGTTCATGTGGTTTTCTATCCAGGTTGAGGTCTTCACTGGGTCAGTATCAGAATGTTTCTGTACCCACTGCTCACATGCACTTCACACAACCCCACTTTAAAACAAAAAAGGAAAGAAGAGGACCACCTGGAGCAGAGTCACCTGAGGACCTGCAGTCGCGAGAAGCACCTGTGATATTTATCCAATGTGAATGAACCATGTCCAGTAAAAATTCCACCTTAAATGGCATCATTTTAATCTGGTATGAACGCACATCTCAGTGATTCAGTCATTGGTGGGAGGCTTGTTTTCTTTTGCTTTTTTCCCTCTAGCCTCCTTCTCTGCCTTTTTTCCCCCATGTGATTTATAATTAACCTCCTGGCTGTGGTGGATTACATAATCCATTATATTTTGGGACAAAATTCAAGAAATTTGTCAACATGAAGCTTCAAGTGGAGACCCATAAAAAGAAAGAAGTTTAGTTGAGTGACGATGAGATGGACGACTTCCAGCTGCAGTAATTTACTGCCGTTTACTGTTCTGTTTATTGTTACCACGACAGTACGCACAGATGTCTCCGTTTTACTGTTTTATTACTTTGTGCGTTTTCCTGTCAAATCAAAGACACATACACTTCCAATACAGGATTTATTCACCGGGGAAAACAAGCTTTCCCAGAATGGTGCATGGCACTGCTGCTGTTCTCGTGATGATCAACTTCAGGCGACATCTTTGCTCTCAAAGTCAGACAAGTTTGGCAGCTCCCTTTCTCTCTCTCTCTCTCTCTTTTTTTTGCAAAGAACAGAAAGATCTTTGGCGACTTATTCAGGAACTAATGTCTGTAAATTACAGTCAAACACAGACTTCACTTCACCGTTTAAATGCACTGTACAAAAAAGAAGAAAACAAAATCAACACAGATGTTAAAAATAACTGCAGGCTTCCAGGTATTTCCACAAACCACCTGTGAACTCTGGAGAAGTCAAGTTTCACTTTTTCAGTTCAAATTTATAAAGAAGCAATGAGCTTGTTTATATAGAAACGTTGAAACATGCACTCACAAAAACAAATAAAGAATTAGAAAAAAAAACAGTCCAGCTGATAACTGTGACAAACAGCAGATATGTGCAGGAAACGATCCACAGCTGCTTCATGTCGGTCTTTAAATGAAGCAGTTATCGATGCTCTTATTTACCAAACAGCAGACACAAACCGCCTCCAGGTTCCATCAGTGATGTCATCATGATGAGTGACCTCAAACTCAGGCCCGTCAGCTGGTCTGGAACTGCTACAGCTCTGAACCCTCCTGAGGAGATGCTAGCTGCTGCAGGTCAGGCTAACAAAAACAAAAACAAAAAGTAAATAAACAAAAATAAGATGATGTTTTCATGAATAATCCAACCTGCACTTGAGATCTTTGGTCTCTGCTCCCACTTTCAGGAGGAGGCAGAAGTCAACACAGTTGATATAAAAAAAAAATAAAACTATAAAGTAAATCAATAAACTACGACATCCTGATTATCCTGTACACGTATAAAAGTAACTGAGCAAACACAAGCAATTTATCGTAGTAACAAACCTGCACTTTTCTGACTCTACTTCCAGTTTCACAGTGACGTATTAAAGTAAACGCATATGAGAATCTTACACGCTCGTGTATGAAACTGTCGCAGCGGCGCATCACTCACATGTACGAATCTGAGCAAACACTTTCAGCCTCATAAATCCATCAGAAATCTCAGGTTCAAAAATTAGACTCAGAAGTTTGGATCAGCTTCAATAACCTGCGCTGACCAGTTCAAGATACGTGATTCTTACCAATAACCTGATCAAAACATTAGATCTCCCTGATCTATAGATCAGGGATCTATAGATGAGGCAGATCTATAGATGAGATAGATAAATTATTATTCATCTCATCTATAGATCTATGTGATCTATAGATCCCCGATCTATCTAATCTATAGATCTCTGACCTATAGATCTATTTCAGATCTATATATCCTGATCTACCCCTAATCTATCTGATCTATAGATCCCTGATCTATCTGATCTATAGATCCCTGATCTATCTGTTAACTGAGTGTTCATCTCTGAATTCATCTGAAAATATTTCTTTACCTGAGCAGTTGACATATTTGTTTCTTCTTGCGTAGATCCGTCTGTAGTCTTCTTTTAGGTCATATCGGGCTCCAGCGTGTAAACGAATCCACGTGTTGCTGCATCAGCTCACAGCTGAATTTCTATCGGTGAAAGTGCAGGACCGCCACAGAACTGTAGGGGGCTCCACAGAGCAGACAAGGCCAAAGCTAATGTGTTGCTTTAAAGATCTTTAAGGAGCAGAGGGATGCGACGGTGCTTCTTACAGAGCTCCTCAGAAGTTCGATGTCGGGTTCACACGGTACGATTTCAGCCAATAGAGGTAAACATGTTCCACTGCAGCTCAGAAACGGTGGCGGTAGATCCGACAATGATGAGCAACCACAGAAGAGCTGCCACAGATATCAGCAATAGTCTCAGAGTGTGACGGCCTGTCGCTGCCTCAACCATCTATGTCAGCTATCAGCCAATAGGAACGCACCATGAAATAATGTAAATATCAGCCTAGCAACAACAGCGTCAGATACAACTTAGAAACGGGAAGAAACGCGTATAAATAACGAAGAAAGATTCTTCTTTTTCTTGATTTTATTTATTTTCTTTCCAAATCACACCATCACTACGACAATGCTAACTTTAGAGTCATTGGTGCATTAGCATGCTAGCACCTGCTAATAACCTGCTAATGACGTGATGCAGCTGCATTTAGCTCCTAAAATCCACTCAGATTTACTTCTGTCGTGGCCACAGTTCAGCGTACGTTCAATCGTAACGTAACATCTACTGATTTCACATCGTGACATGTGACTTGAATTCACCTGATAAGACAGCGGTATTGTTGATTTTATTATGCGAATCACTTTGCGCTGCTTTTGTACGAAAACTGCAATATAAATAAAGTTTGATTTGATAGGATATAATACCTTCATGGAAACGTATTCAGCTTTTATTTATATGACTGTATGTTAGTGACGCTCGAGACAATCGTTTCAGTTTTCATAACCGCATGAAATAAACAATTCAAATAAACTCTCCATCTCATTCACTGCTGCTTGACAGATTTAAGCGACACTTTTAATGTGTTGTCATCTCTGCACTCGTTTTCTTCCGTTGCTCAGTGAGTATATTTATATTTTCACTTCTTTTATTATTCAGCCCTCATGTAGACGACCGTCTGCAGACATCACTGTACACAATTTACTCCTTTCAAAACAAACAAAAAAATTTCAAAGGTGCTGACGGTAAAACTCTTGTATCACATCATACTGACATTTTACTGTGAGAGAACATGAAAACAGGTGCATCACTCCTTTACAACAACGATGGACTAGCATTGTCCTCCGGACATCCTCAGACCACAAATTCAGGGTCCGTAGAAACGGACATTTCCAGCCGAGTTTAAACCTGCTGAATGTCCACCCACCTTTACCGATCTTTCCTATGACGGCGACCTCCAGGTACTTCCTGTTGTCCTGCTTGCTGTAGAAACCCAGCAGGACTCCGCCCAGCTTCGCCGGCAGCCTGAAGGTGGACACCACATAGATGTCACTGAGCGTGCTCAGACCGCCTGACAGCTTCTCCACCGCCGCAACGCTCTGCTTGGAGTCCTGGAGACTCAGCACGTCAATCACTGAGGAGGACAGAGCGCAAACACAGAAACCTTCAGGTTCACCTCAGTTCCAGGTCACTTAAAGGCAGGCTGTGGACCTTAAACTGCACGTGTGAAATTAAAAACAGGATTCTGACTTATCAGAGAGACTGCACCACTCCTCTGCTGCTGCGCTCTCTGAGTTTTGGCAGAAACAAATAAACTTGGATTTGATCACCGGCCTGGTGAATATTTTCCACCACAGTGGCTGCTGGACGCTGGATGTTACTGCGGTACCTGAATGCACCGCAGCAGCAGGACTGGGCTCCATCCAGCCTGCAGGGGACCATTTCTAAATTAGGTTGCCAGATTGTGGAAACACTCTTCAGCTCTTTAACTTATCAGGGAGCCTCCATCAGTGGTTTCACCTCCTGGAGGAGCTGCAGGACATCTCGAATGACACCCACAGCTGCAAACAGCTACCCCCCGCATCTCCTCTTTTTTGAGGGGGAAAATAATTTTCCAGGACATTTTTTGAAAGGAAAACCCAGTATGACAGACAGGGATCGTGCCCTCCAGTTCCTGAGGCCAGTTTACACAAGCTGGACTTGATTAAGACACCACAAAGCACTTAAGAAGCTGTTTCAGATCTGTGAAAAGATAAAAATGGCTCATTTACCTGAAGGTTTACGAAGAAGCAAGCTTTTAAAACACTGTTTGCAGACACAAGTCTTTGATCCAGACCTGCTCTACTCCTGTTTAATTAACCCTCAACTCCACATACATTTAACGTTTCCCTTCACTTCACTCATTAAATCTTTCTTTTTCTATTGCTGTGGTGAGATGCAGAACCAGTACAAGAGCTCCACTGGAAACACTTTATGAATCCACAGGTAAGAATTAAGAACCAAAACATAAAGATGCTTCATTAAGGATAGAAATAAGTACTTCCAATGACTGATGTTGATTGATCCTGACTGAAATACACATTAAGTTCTGATTTTCACATCGTTGCTAAATTCTAATCAATCCACAAAGAACTGAGGGAAAAGTAAGATTATCAGTTATAATTATATTATGGAGGCAAGATGTTCAACCTGCTCTTTCTTTCAGGGATGAAATTTAATCATGGCAAGATGGAGAGCCCTTGATGTACATAAATGTGAAATAAACCATTCAGCTGCAGCAGAATAATTCCAGGCCTGCTCATCCCAGCAGATCCAGCCTCACGGTCCAGAACGGGGTGTAAAGAGTCCAAAACCCTTATCAGAGGATCTGCAGGACGCCCTGCAGCTGTGTCTGCTCTCAGCTGGAAGGTTTCCAGATCAGTCCCCCACTTTCACACACCAAAGTGTCCCTATGAAAGACACCCAGCATCACACAGGCAGAGATAAAAATACTGTGGCGACCCTCCGAAGAGAGAAAAACCCCAACACAGACTAGGAATGTGATCTGGACTCTCCTGGAACTACTTAACCTCTATAGCGCTCGACCAGCTGTGAAGCACGGTGGGGGGAGTGTCATGGTCAGGGGAGGAGGTGGAGAGCAGCTGGTTCTTTGACAAAAAGATTTGATTTTAGGACAAAAAGTTGAAATTCTGCAGTTTTACAACCGCTGTAATTTCATGTCAAAATGTTGATATTTACTGACAAGTAATTTTAGGTTAAAAAGTGAAAATTTTGTGGCATTTGTGACTGTACGACAAAGTCTTGGTTGTTGAGAAAAATTAGTCACAATCTTGAAATATTAAAACAAAATTTGCTTTTTCTTTTGCACAGAAAATCAACATTTTTTTAATTATGATTTTACAATAAGAAAATTTGTTCTCTTTTTAAAAAAATTACAATTATTCAACAAAAAGAATGATTTTTATTACAAAAGCCTCAACTTTTAGATAAAAGTCAAAGATTTGTGAAATTTGGGATTTTATGGCAAAATTTGAAATATTTTTAAATTTTTACAACCGAGTCCTGGAACTTGGAGGAAATCTGACAACATTGCAGGTTGAGAAAGTAAAGAATAATCGCCCCTTTAACGGTAACCATGGTGATGATGTGGCCCAGGACAAAATGTAGATGTAGTAGAGAGCTATATGAGTGTAAACTGTTGTTACACAACGTGTAAAATGCAAATAAAAACAGAATGAAATGATGTGTTCATCTAATAAGCCGAACTTTCTTGCACAGCAATGTCTCCATCTCATTTTTTTTATTCCGAGTCCGAGTCGTTTGAGTATCTGCTGATTTCGAGTCCTGATCCAATACGACGCATAAAAAAGAAGAAAAAAAACTAACTAACTCATATCTGGCTCTCATATGACTCTTCTTGTGCTGTTGTCATGGAAACAGTATGGGTTTACACAACGGCAGTAAAATACTGGACGAACCATCCGGTCATGGTTTCTACAGAGACTTTGAAGAGCCTCAAACCGTGTGGGCTATTTTGGAAAGAGGCGGGACAAAGCTGGCAGAGCCAGTAGCTAGCTGTCAGTCAAGCGCATCAAATCACATCCTGTCATCTGATTGGTCAGCTTTATTGATATAATTTAATATAAATTCATCTGACGTGGACACAAAAATACTTAATATAATACTTAATATAAATAAATCTGATGTCGTACAGAAAACAATTCCCCCGTACAGCTGTCATGGAAGTAAAATCTAACGATAGGGATCAAAACCGATGTTTATACCAGGCTGTAAATATGTTTAATTGTACTGCAAAGTTGGTACTTTTAACATGGAGGTCAATGGAGATTAGCTCCGTTTTAGCATCACAACCTAGTGGTCAGTGGAGGAACTACAACACGTACTTCCTGGACTAACGGTGAAAATAAGGATGGAAGGTAAGTAAATAAATAAATAATGCAATATAGTGAAACAAAAATTTTAAGATTCAATCATTTACTCCCGATATTCGAAACTGTCGACATGGAATGGAGACATCACTGATATGAAATGTTTGAAGCGAAGAAGGATGCAGAATGTGGTTCAGCATCGTCTTGGTGAAATGTGCAAGGTCTTCCCTGACACTTCAGCTGTGTGGATGGGAGCAGATGTTGCTGATGTTGACGCTGAAGCCCTCTTCCACCATCATACCAGACGGAGGCTTTCGGACTGGGAGCATCATTGCAGGAGCTTTGGTCTGGAAGACGTCTAGGTGGTGCTTCTGGATCGTGTTAGCATAAATGTCCTTCTTTGCATGATAAAGCTTCTGGACGCGTTCCTGAGCCCATGCAGTGATTTCCATGACAGAACCATGTCTGTTTTCAGTGCAGAGTTCTCTGAAGGTCTGCAGGTCAGACATTTCTCCACATGTTCATTTGATGTTTTTATGTTCTGCAGCTGATGAGGAACATCATTCTGAAATTGGTCCACAATTAGTAGACGGTGTTTTGCAGACTGTTGAACCTCTGCAGGTCTACGATTCCGTCTTTATACTCAGTCATGTCACCAGCCTGCAGACAATTAACCTAATTAGATGTTCTACCAGGTATTTAATTTTAGTACCTCTTACTCTTCCAGCCTCTTGTTGACAATGATCCCACCTTCCATCAAGTTCAAAATGCTCATATCTATTAACGAACAGTCAAATGTGTCACTTTCAGCATCTTCCATGTTTTCCACGTTCTTTAGTGAATAAAACACAGCTTCTGAGGTAAAATGAATGTAAATCGTTTCATTCTGCATCCTCTGGGCCTGACGGCTCGGTATAATGATCCCCAAAACGCAGGAAAAGGCTCAGACATATGAGATGGAGGGTTTTCAGTAAAACCAGATCCCACAGGGATCAGAACCAGGCCGAAAAACCCTCAAACACCTTCCAGAGGAAGGAGAGGTCAGAGGTTTCAAGCAAGCTGATCTTAGACGGTTGTAGGAAAATATGCAAAACACCTACAGAGGACATTCCTGCATCAGTCCAAAGTTCTACCAACTTTGCGGTTCAGACATCAAAACACTCAAAAGTTTCACTTGAGGAGTTCTCAGAAGAAAAAGATGGAGGTACAAAACGGTGTTTTCAGGGATCAGAGTCTGAGGTCAGAGCTTCAGTCACCTTCAGACTGAAGCATAAAGTGTGAAGGATGTTTAATAAAATCTGATTTACTTCATCCAGTTTGTTACCATGACTATTCACATCAAATTAGAATGGACACGTCCGTTTCTAAATTAACTTTTTAAATCAAATTTAAGAACTAAGAAGACCAGCAGTCTCCAGCAACCAGAAGAATTAATGATCGATAACCATCAATAAGGTCAATACTTCAGTTCTTCTCGGTAATTTTTGTTGATTTATTTTTTTAAAGAATGTAATTGGACTTAAAAAGACTCGGAGAACCTCGGAAGAACTTTCCTGGCAGTTCTAGCTGCTCGGCTCGGTTCCGTTACCTTGAACGTCCGCTCCGTCCGGAACTCCCGCCGTTATCTGGGCGCAGATGACTGACAGCAGAACCGGGACGCTCCAAGCCATGCTGGACCAGGAGGGCTGCCAGAACCAGGTCTAAAGGAGGAGAACAGGAGTCCCGGTCCGAAGCGGCGGCCGACTGTTGTCCGCGAACCGAACTCTGGGGCACGAACTTCGGACGGAGGGGCAGCGGCGGAGAGCTTCACCCTGGTTCGGTTCACCTTCACCGGGAGAACAGGCTGGGTCCACGCCGACACACGGCTGCGCTGAGCGGACAGGAGCGGAGAGCAGCGGCGGAGGAGCAGGAGGAGGACGAACTAACGGTCAGGTTCACGAGCGCAGCTGGAAACTGCGGCTGTCGCGCGCTCAGAGCGCCGGTGCGGCTCGTGCCCGCGGGGCGCTCCGCTCAGTGCGCGCGACTGAAAGCCAGACCGCGCAGGTTCACCGAGAAACGAATTAACGAGTCAAATGAAGGAGTGCAAATTTATTTCAGTTAATGAACCCTTCGAAGAAACTGGAGTTAAAGTCCCGCCACACACGCACGCGCTCGTAAATACGCTATAAAAATGTTATAAAAACTTTTAATTAAAAAAAAAAATAGCATTAATCCTATGATCATACATACAAAAATGATGATATTGCCGTGATTTATCTCCATTTTATGATCTAAAAGAACAATAAATGATTTATTTTCTATATACTTCATATAAAACTGGATTCTTTATAGTTTGATGATTTCAGCTTGATATGTAAAAAGATTAGCAGCAACATTTATTTATATATTATTAATTTCCAATCAATGTCAAGTATTCAGTTAAAGACCTTTGAACACATTTTTGTGCTCATAGGAATCCATCCACACATTTATTCTATTTATCTACTTTTTTAAATCGATGTCTACAAATAAAAACTTGAGTGTAAAAAGTGTAAAATATGGATCTTCTCATCTCTCCACTTTGAAGCCTGGAGTTTTAAGTTAGTGTTCTGAGGGATTTACTTCCTGATGACGTCATTCTCCCCATGTACAGTGATTTCCATGTGCACATTTCTGTGCGCAGGGTTTTTAAACACGAGTATTTTAATCCATGTTGTTCACAATAGTCTAAAACTGAAAAAGACATAAAATAAAGTTAAAATACTCAGAAATGCACAACCTTGCATGTATCAACATCAATAATAAGCAGGAAAAAAGGATAAAACATGCTAGAAATGCTACAAGGATAAAAACACAAAAATGTGCTTGCATGAATCAAAGGGTTAAATAAAGTTGTGAAATACATTTAATCACTGTTTTGTGTTTCAAGGTTACGTCAGAGCTTTTTTTTCTTAAGGGAAAGGAAAGAAAGAGAGAAGAGAGAAAGGAAACAGTTCCCACTCTAAAATGGAAATAAAAAACAATGACCAACGATTCACAGCTCATAAAACCCATATTTTATTTATTTTTATTTTTTAAAGAGTATAAAGAAGAAAAATTATGATTTCTTGGAAAAAACCTGTTCACTTTAAATTTGATGGAAGCCAGATTCTTAAAAAAGTTGGGAAAGAAAAGTTAGAGGTGCTAAAAATAAACACCTGGAGGAACATCTGCAAGCAGGAACTAGCAGGGAATCTGACAACATGGCTGGTTGGGAAAGCAAAGAATAACTGGCCCTTTAACGGTAACCATGGTGATGCCCAGGATGTAAGAGAGTTTATACCTCATCGGATAAAATTATACGGAGCAATAAAGCTGACCAATCAAACTGCAGGACGTCATTTAACATCTTTGATTGACAGCTAGCCACTAGCATGTCCCAACATCTGAGGTCCTGCTCTGAAGGCCGATGGAGTTCTTCCATCTTCTTCAGAAACGTCGTCTGGCTGGAAATGTCCAGATGATGTTTCTGAAGATAAGAACTCAGCTGAAACATGTCGAGGTTAAAAACCTACTTGGTTTTTTAGAAACTACTACTTCTGATAAGAGGAAACAATACATCTGGATAAACACGAGGCATAATGAATGAACTTAACTGGACTGAATCAATAGTTTTCTGCGGTGAAGTCAGTGGAGGTCCAGTTTAGTCTGGAATCACGGCGGCGCTGAACATAAGCTCTTAGAGGATGTGCTGAAGAGTCCTGCAGTTTTGAGCTCGTAAATTGCAGTTTCTTACCATTTAAATGGCCTTAACAGATTTGTTTTTCCATTGGTAAGTAGCTTCTGACTGAATGAAAGAACAGATTCAAAAGAAACAGACTGAGTGAATCTTCCTCTGAAAGTGTGAATTTAAATGTACTGCGTTTAATGATAATAGTAATAAAAAAGCTTGAGATGCCTGTGTGCATTGGCTCGAGTAGACGCCAGAGGCAGACGGAAGACGGGACGGATCTGGAGTTCCTCCAAGTCTGAAGTCAGCCTGAAGGCTTTGATCTGCCTCAGAGTCTGGACTAATGGTGAAAGCGCCCTCATCTGCTGCTGCAGGTGCTCTGGGTTCACTTCCCTGCTGGTGATGAACAAACATCTGCAGGAGAGTCTGTTATTAGTGAGAGTGAGTCTGGAGGAATCCAGAGCTGTAAACATGCACTTCTTTAAACACGGGCACAACTCAACGCTCACTTACAGGCAGCTTTTTAAAACATGGACTGGTTTCTAAAGGAAAACAAACTTAAGATGCGTCCACCAGGGTTAAACTTGGGATTTTTACTGAGAAAGATACTGAGTAAAGGGTGCAGGGCCTGGCTGGCAGCGGGTCAAACATGTCTCAGATGGGTGGAGCTCAGCTGGAGGAATTTGGATTGGTTCATTCTCAGCAGGCCAGCCGGGCCTCAGGGGGTCCGGGACAAACACCAAACAAGAGCAGCTACATCTGCAGTCATTCCGGGGGTCCCAGAATCATGTTATTGATGAAGCAGCGCGGCTGTCGTCTCCGTGGAAACGCAAACTGGAAGTGATTTTGAGAATGAAACCTGCAGAACGAGGGGGGCGAGCAGGACTCCTCTCACACTCTGGTACTGTTTGTTTCTGATTCTGGAGCGTTGCCATGGAAACCTCATTTAACAGCAGGTGAGGGAGGGAAGAAACTTCCTCCTCCAGCCCTCCAACTACTTTTTTTTTCCTCTTCAGCCTGCAGTCTAACAGGAGCGTACAGAGGGAAAAACTGCCAAACTCAACTGTGAACAGTATTTCCCTCCACTGGGCTCGCCTGAGTTTTTGGGTCATAGTGGAAAGACGAAAGAATTCAGCTCCACAAACTGCTTCCAGATCAGCTCGTTAAGCCCCCGAGCAGCGAGGGAAGCATTACAGCGTGGGACGCTGGCATTAACGACATGCAGCGGGCGCACAGCAGCCTGGCCAGGATTCCTGCATGGTGGCGTCATGTGCAGCTGTACGTCCCCGAGGTCCAGACCCGGTCAGGACGGGTGGAGGCTCGGGGTGTGTGTGTGCGTGTGTGTGTGTGGGGGTCTGGGCCAGCTGAGGTCAGCTCATGAACTCAGTATGTGGATGCTTCTAGATAAAATATTCACAAGTCTTATTTATCCTCTTCTCATCTTTAAACATTAAAGTAGGGGGTGGAGTCATCAGCCACTGACCAATCACAGGCATGGATCTGCAGCCACATGTTTCTTTCTGACAGTAAGAGCTCAATTTGAATATACATCCCAGACTGGCAACCACAAGATACACAGCTGACGGCAAATCAAGAAGCTCATCAGTGTCACCGACACGTCACTCAAGCACAAATACCAAAACCAGAGAAAGCTTAGATCATATGCTTAACGGAGAGATTTTTAAAGTTACTACGACTTTTTTTTCTTTGCAGATTGTAGGAATGTGAGATATGTCATGTTTTTGAGAATCGATTTCACTTCCAGACCTGTGACATATTCCTTATCGTTGCTGTTCCTTCTCACGTCACTTTAAAGGCGTTCTGGAATTCACGCCGTGATGAAGGTGTTGTTTTGTTCCAGTCATCAAAAAAATAACAAAAAAGCACCAATATCTCAAAGAGATAGTCATGGAAGTCCGAGTCTTTAACTGTTGACAAAACTGATTCAAAGGACTGATCAGCGTCCACCATCCAGACTGCTGCGTCTCAGCTCTGCTGTCACCACCTTAAACCCTCTCAGAGACGCTCTACGAGGATAGACTGATCTGATTGGCTCCCCAAGACCTTTGGGCATAATTAATGAGCTCCAACGGAGGCTAGCTAGACGGACCTGCTGAGTTCAGGTTTGCTCAGCAGATCGTCTCGGTAGGCAGATATTTCCCTGTAATGTGGTTTTACATTCTGACGCTGAGCGATGTGTGGACGTCCCTGGAAAAGATGTGGCCTTGAAGGCAGCAACGTTCTCCTCAGTATAACCTCACTGTTCCTTCCTGCATCAAGCGGAGATGAGCTTCATCAACCTCGTACCACCAGAGACCACCACAGTCTGGAGCTGAACGCTGCGTAGTCTGAGGGGTCTGACGTCCTGTTCTCTCCCTCATCCTCAACACACTCAGATTCCATCAAAGGTTTCATGACATGCTGAACTTATTTTATTCATTCACTCTTATTCATCCCCGCAGGGAAATTCTGCCTCTGCATTTGACCCACCTGGGCTGCTGGACCCAGAGTGGGGGGCTGCCATGGTGAGGCGCCCAGGGAGTGGAGGAACATGCAAATCCCTCCACCTCTTCTTCTGAGGAACAGCGTTTTGTTTTTATTTCTTCCATTTCAGTGGTTTGGTTTTGTGGGTGGGTGGATGGATGGATGGATGGATGGATGGATGGATGGGTGGATGGATGGATGGATGGATGGATGGATGGGTGGATGGATGGATGGATGG
>JBAMYA010000008.1:19221737-19262246 GCA_037176975.1 Arrhamphus sclerolepis
ACACACAAACACACACGCACACACACACACACACACACACACACACACACACACATACATACATATAAGTGTATATGTGTGTATATATATATATATAGAAATTGCAATTTCTGGGAAAGTTGAGATTTTATGGAAAAAAATCACATTTTTTCCACCAGGAGCTAGCTGGAAATCTGCTATTAAAGAATAACTGGCCCTTTAATGGTAACCATGGTGATAATGTGGCCCCGGGATGAAGTAGAGTTTACAATATTTAGTTAATCTGCAATTATTTAGTCGTTGCCTGCAGATGCCTTTGTTTGGGGTCATAATGCAGTTTTTGGTGCTGCAAGGTATTTTTACAAAATAGCTACCCTCACGGGAAATGGTAAGACAAAGTGCAGCACATGTAGGCGTGAATGCAGCTGTGGCACAGCTTTGAAACAATGAGATTAGCTGGAAGCAGGACGTTAATGACAGATAAAGAGAGAGTCCAGAAGAGAAAAATGAAAACTGCAGAGGGAGCGTCAGCCCACGTGCCTGCTCTGCGTGGGCAGCACTAGCTGCTTCTATGCTCGTCTCTTGTTTCTTGTTGCTCATCTAAACGTACGAGGGAACCTTTCTCTCCCTTCCTTCTTCAGATTTACAGGGAGATTTTGAAGAAGGTTCCTGGGAAGGTTCTTCACATTTTCTGGTGCACTCAGATCTACCAAGTAAAGCAGACAATGAACGCCATGGTGAAGCCCCCCCAGGACACAGGGAAGAGTTATCACCTCTCTCTCTGGGATCAGAGCAGGAAGACAAAGTCTTAGAATGTTGGAAAATGTCCAGGCGTATGAAAACTGGAAGGCGCTGGGGCTGGAATTTTGCCATTTGATAACCTCCACCACCCCACTGAAAGAGGAAAAAAAGGAGCGTTAATCATTTGTGGAGCTCTACTGTATGTCTCTGCTGGCTGTTGACCTGACCACTTCCTAATTAATACACAAGCTGTTACATCTGACACATTTTTTTAAAGAATGTTGTTAGTTCCCTTTTCTCGTCTTTCCTTCTATGTCTGAAATATCAACATTAACTAAAAGAGATTTGGCACGTATCACATAGATACGCACATGGGCCCCACATGGCCTTTGGCATTTGTACTTGTGGGTTCTTTGCTTTGACTTTCTTCTCTGTGATTCCACCACCAACCACTAGAGCACGTTTTCTTGCAGTTCCTCCACTGACCACTAGGTGCCAACTCCAAAATAGATCAGAATTGGCAACAGAATTAAAGATGCGCCCTGGTACGGAAAACAGTTTTGTTCTCCAAAGTTAGATTTTACATCTATGACAACTGCACGGGAGTGAGCTTTTTTTTGTACCACATCAGATAGATTGATAATAAAAAAGCAATAAAGCTGACCAATCAGATGCCTAGATGTCATCCGAAGTGCTTGACAGCTTGACAGCTAGCACCATGGCTCTGCCGTCGTCTTTCCAACATGGCACTGCGCGGTTTGAAAAAATCCATGGGTCACGTGACCGGAGAATCTGACCAGAATTTACACTCTTGCTAGGTCGTACAGTTTATCTTTATACCCGACCTGAAAACAGTGATGAAGAAGTAGTAGTTTCCTCATACAGGTGGACGCTTCCACTGAAAGACTAGTCCAAAAAAACAAAAAGAGATAGTTCCCGTTCCTCATTGGTTCCTGTCTGATCTGATCACGCTGACGCTGAGCTAAAGCTAGCATTGCCCTGGTAATGCTCACACTCACATGATTTGCAGTTTATTTTGAACCTCAGCTCAGCAGAAATCTTAAAATCTGAAGAAAACAGAAGTAAGAATGTGAGTCAGGAAATGTGATTCAGCTACAAACTTTATGTTCGTCGTGTGTAGAATAATCAGTTTTTTTTCTTTTGTGAATTGAAATCTGTGGCCAAAATGGAAACTGAAAAGATAATGTGCAAAAACACGAAAAGCAGCTCGTAGGTTTTTATTTTCCAGTTGTTTCCTGTCAGAATTTAATCTCCCAGAACTTTCTCAGAAACGTCTCTTGGCTCCAGTCTGCTTAAAAGAAAACAACAATAAAAACCTGCTTTGCTCACCAGCGCGGCCCTGCAGAGATATTGATTGGGGTTGGACCGTGTCTGGCTCCGGCTGGAGGTCGGGGGCCTCGGGGACCGGTGCAGACAGATGGAAGGGAGGATGGTGTGGGACGCCGGGAGAGCTGAGCTGCTAGTGGTGGGCTTAAAGCTGCAGCGCTATTGATTGACACAAGAGCTAGAGCTTACTGAAGCTGACAGCAAGACAGAGAGGAAAGAAATATTCTGCCCAGGAACAACCCCGGTGGCTTTGGTGACCAAATGGAGCCAAGATCCTGACCTGACATGGGCAGCTTATCTGCAGCGGTCTCGCTGGAGTTGGGCAGTCCTTCAGGAAGCAGATAAGCACATATTCCAACCCCAATATCATCAGCCATCACAGAAATACTCTATAATCTGGGTGTCAAGCTTCCTGCACTATTGGTGGTTTAGTTTTCACAAAAGAAAAGTGCAGCGTTGCAGCTTCAAACTCCATCAGGGCAAACTGAGCTTATGAGGGTATGAAATAACGTGCACCTGTGCAGAAACGTACATGAGAGCTGGCGTAATAGACAGAAAATGAATGTTTTCATTCACAGCGAGATTTTTAGCACGAACGATCGTTTTAAAGTCAAGGTCCTGATGCATCCAGACTCCCATGCTGTTGTGTCTGTGAAGGTTTATATCTCCAGCTGGAACATCTGCGGAGGTTTTAATCCACATAATCACAAGAGTTTCAGTTCTTTTTGTTTGACTGCCTGGATATGACTTCATTGATGTCAAATGTGAAAACATATTGTACACTAAAAACTGCTCAAATCCTGTCTGCTTGTCAGTGTACATGGCCAGTGTAGATCCAGTCTGACCTGAAGAACCTGCATTAGCTCCAGAACCTGAACTTTTATTAAGTATTTTTTAGTAGTTTCTGGCATTTTCATTGTTGGTCCTTTTCCCTTTTTTTTTAACGTAACATGCTGCACAAATAGCTTCTTTTGTAATCAATATTCCACTTTCACATCATCAGTAGCTTTTTAGATTAAGTTTCACATCTAAAAAAATGCAGAAAAGTCATGTTGTGAAACATTGTTTTATATAACTGACGAACAAATATATCGCAGATATTTACATGTCCAGATTAAGTGTGCTTTTGTTAAAATGAGCGTTCATATTTCCTCATCCCTCCGCTGACACCGAGCAGCTGTTCGGCATAATCAGCTTTTCTTTTGTTCCTTCTGTGTGGTTGAAGTAAGACAGAAAAGGGAAGGTGCATGTGATTGATGACAGGCAGACACAGCGGAGAAAACCTCGTTCCCCGTCAGGACACAGTCCAGAACGATAGAAGCACCAACCACCACGTGGCTCATTTAAACCTGCTTTAACAACGATGTGCTGTCAAACCTGCGAGGCATATGATGCAGTGCATTAACAGTGAGCCGCATGTGCACGTTTCGCATACATCTTTGCTACTTCCTTCATTTACACAACAACAACGCGGCGTGGGGTTATGGGTTCTGAGATGAACGTGTGATCCAGGAGTAGGTCCAGTCTGGAAGCTCCAACAGACCCGGTCTGCAAAGCTTTATTAGATTCTGGGGCGGCTGTGATGAAAGATGCACAAGTGAAATCCCAGTTCCACACACAACCCGAGTTGTCTCCTGTCTGAACGGCATGTATCGGAAGGTCCCGAGCACGATTTTCTGTTTTTTTGTTTTTTATTGGCGGGAGCCTGTAATGGGGTGGAAGTTAGAGTCGGCTGTCGCAGCAGTTTGGGTAGAGAGTCTTTGAAATGACGATGGGGACTAATGCAACCACCCTGCAACACCTCCAACCCTGCTTTGTGGTTTATGATGGGTACTTTATTACAGCTTATCTTGCACGCGCAATATATGCGCCTCCTCAAAATGGCCCTCAGTAAATGATGCATCGTGCTTTCCAGACAGAAGATAAACTGCATTCAAAATTTTTAAATAAAAGGAATTTAAAGTCTGATAAAGTTTTTTTTATTATTAGCATTAACATTAAAATTCCTTTGCACGTAAACGTGCTCCTAACTAAAAGCAAACGACAAAAATATTGTTAAAAAATAGTTTAAATTTAAAAAAAATTCTTTTAAACTAGCATCAGTCCTTAAAATTGATGATTTAAAAAAAATGTTTTTATGTGATGCAACTCCATTTTATGGTCTAAAAATAAATGCAATAAATGATTTATTTTCATATACTTCATGCTAACTGGATTATTTGTGGCTTGATTAGCAACATGTATTTATATGAATTATGTTTTTATTTTTTGCTCTCTATCAAGTACTCACCTTCCACACATTTTTGTGCTCATAAGAATCCATTCAAATCACTGTTGTTGTTTTTTTGAATTTTATTTTAAAAGCTTTTTTTTTGGCTCTAGTGGCCTTTATTGATAGTGGAGAGTGACAGGAATCAGAGAGAAGTGGAGGAGATGCAGTACAGGGTTGGCGAGCCGGGCATCGACCTGCTGCTGGAGGCTCTTACGTCATCCACTCGTCCTACCCACTCGACTACGCGGCCCCAAATCACCATATTTTGTTCCTGCTCTGACAAAAACAAGTATAAAACATACATCTTCACCTTTCTGTCCTTCATGTGAGACCTGGGGTTTGGAGGATTTACTTCCCGATGACATCATTTTTACCAGCACAGTGATTTGAATGGATTTTAATGTGCACGTTTTTGCGCGTGGGGTCTCTAATGTGAGTGTTTTAGAATATACGATAGTCTAAAAATAAAAATACATAAGCAGATTCAACAATGCACAACCTTGCATGTATCATCAATAATATGCCTGGGAAAAAAAAGCTTAAATTAAAAGGCAAAAACACAAAAATGTGCTTGGGTGCATCAGAGCTCACACAGGAGTGACCATTGAAAGAGCATTTAAAGTGAAAACAGTCAGTGACGCTGCATGAGACGCCCCAGAAAAACCCTGTCTGACTCCATCACTGAAGAATAATTTGCCATGAAAAATTGAGGAAAAAATGGACTTCACATTAAAGTGAATGTTTTATAGAGATGAATGAGCACACTGCAGACTAATTTACATCCTCGTGCCCTCGCAGCTGACGCATTACCCACCCTCACAGTAATAAAACATTAGAGTTAGGAGAGAAGTTTTGCAGCCTGCCCAGCAGGCGTCTGATGTTGTCAGTAAATGAGATGCAGTGTCACTTTTAAATTTTTACTTTATTATTTATTTATTTATTTATTCATACAAACGTCTGACATCTTCACGAGAGCTCTCAGACAACCTTTAGTCCAGAGGAGTCAAATTATTTCATCCTGGGCCACATCATCACCATGGTTACCGTTTAAGGGCCGGTTATTCTTTATTTTCTCAGCCTGTTATGTTGTCAGATTTCCTGCTAGTTCCTGTACTTGGTCGTAAAAAGAAAAGAAAAGAAGAAATATATAATTTTTGGTCACAAAATAACAAATTGAAGCTTTATTACTAAAATCCCAAATGTTTCTAATATTCGAATTTCAAAAATTTGCTTTTATTGTAAAATGGTGCAAAAAAATGCAAGATGCAAAAAATGCATCTTTTTTGCATAAAAAAATGAAATTTCACAAAATAAACATAGCTTATGTAGTTTATTGTTGTACGATGAAAAAAAAAGCCCTGCATTTGCTCATACTCACGAGCATCCTCATCGTTACACCTGGAAGTGCACGTCTATGAAACGAGCTGCTTTCACTTTTCACATTTCCAGTAACATCATAATTAAAAAAAATCAATCAGAAGTAAAACAGCACTGGTCTAGAAGCAGCAGAGGATAGCTGATAAATGCGGCCGGTTTAAAACAAACAGCAACGTTCATCTGTTGGTACAACAAACTGAGGAGGTCCAATATGGACGCCAGAAGCTGCATCTGGCTGGAAGCCCTCAAATGTTTACCATCAACAAAGACCACACAGAGCAGCGGATCCCTGACACACAGTTCTGCAGAACCGAGACAGAACTGGTCATTGTGTGGGTGTCAACTGTTTTCCGTAAGGGAAGTGGGGAGCAGACAAAGCTCACTGATAGGAGGTGAGAATGGTTCGTACTGTAATCGTGACGAACGCCATGCTCGGGCTGCTGGGAAATCACTCTTCACAGATGTTTTTTTTTTTTGTTTTTTTTTGAGTCCATTCCATTGACACGCTGCAGGATATTCCTCGTTAATTCAAGAGATTTCATTTCATTCACCTCTTATTTCATCCTGGGCCACATCATCACCATGGTTACCGTTAGAGGTCCGGTTATTCTTTACTTTCTCAAGATTCCCCCACTGGTTCCTGGACTAAAAGAGAATTTTTGTCAGAAAAATCTTGAATTTCATAAGAATCACGAGGACAAGACTTTTGTACTACAATCACAAATTCTTCTTGTACAATTACAAAAAAAGAAAAGAAGCTCATTTTTTATTGTTGAATTGCAAATTTTTCTATAATTTAAACTTTGTATCATAACATCACAAATGTGTGACATGATGGATGGATGGATGGATGGATGGATGGGTGGGTGGATGGATGGATGGATGGGTGGATGGATGGATGGATGGATGGATGGATGGATGGATGGGTGGGTGGATGGATGGATGGATGGATGGATGGATGGATGGATGGATGGATGGATGGATGGCTCCTGCCACAGAGATCAGCACCATCAGAGTTAAATCATAATGCTGTTAAAGTGCACAATAAGATGATTAATGAATAAAATCCTACATACAAACTATTGGCAGTTCTGTTGATGCTTCTATGTTAGTTTTTTTTTTTTTTTTTAATTAAAGAGGAGAAAGAAAGCCGGGTCAGCGTTTGGGAAAATCCTGACCAGCTTGGAATTAGTAAAAGGAAGTTGGTGCAGGACCTTGAACCCATGCCAAGCCTCTCAGAGGCCTCCCTGATCCAGCGCTGGTGTTTGCCTCCTTCGGTGCGGAGGACCCTGGCCTTTTCTCCTTCTCCCACTCCTTTTGTGTTCTTTCTTTCTTGCAATAAAACTCCTCCTGGATCAGGGAGGCTGTAGAGACCAGGAAGCGGGCCCCGAGGACCATCAACAGGGATGGGGGAGCCTTCATACTCTCCCCCACCCAGAGCAGCATCCTAGAGGGGGCCAACAGAGACAGCAGAGACAGGTGAGTCACACCTGGCATTGTTCACTGAACATCAGCTGATGAAGACGAGTCCCACGCCATCATGTGACACTCTGATGAAGATCTCCACCGAAACGTCGGGTAAATAACCTAAAAATTCCCTGTCTGAGATAAAAGAACCAGCGAGTTTAAAATCCACTTCATGTGCTGCACACGTTCGCCACAGAATTCAATGAAAGCTGATACATTTAAAATTTAGTAATTCCACGTGACTTTGAAGCTTTATTTCTGTCTTGCAGAGACGGACCACGACTCTTAACTTCAGCTCTCTGCAGCATCAAGTTGTTCATATGTTTATTTCTCTTGTACGGAAGCCCTAAAGGGTCATACATGCATACATTTTATTTCCATCGTTTTCCAGTGATAACTAGATAATAAGTCCTCGGGGAAAATTATGTCGTTATCACGGGAAAACGGAGGAAAAATAACTCGTTATCACGAGAAAACGGGAGAAATAAAATGTATGCATGTATGACCCTTTAGGGCTTGCGTACTCTTGTAAAGGTGGACTTTCTTTTTTTTTTACATTTTTAAAGACAGCGCCTAGTGGTCAGTAGAGGAACTGCAGTTTTTCTCACTTCCAGCTCAGACTTAGAAGTTGCTCGAGGGGAGGTGACACGCTGAAGGCCACAGGTATTGTGGGAAAGCAAAACAAGGGATCTGACGGCTAAAATGTTACCAACGCAAAAATGGAAAAACATGCAGTCCCTTGACCCACCACTAGAAGCTGGTTCTAACACCAAGTCAGTCGGAAAACAAAAGGTTATGGGCCAAAACCAGTCTTCTAAGACCTGTAAGGGACATTCCAAAGGATTTATTCAGATCTTTTTCTATAGTTTATTAACAGCGCTTTAGATAAGTCCAGGACGTCGCCCAGTCGGCACTGATCTCAAGCACAGTTGTGTCCCACCCAATCAACATGCCATATCACCAGCACATGCTGGTCCTGGGTTTGACCTCAGCTGTTTCATTTCCTGGTCTCAACAAGGAGGATTCATGGGGACTCGCGTCCTCACTTTACCATTGCTGTCATATTTAATCCAAATTCAGTTCAATTCAAAACTACTTTATTCATCCCCTCAAGGGAAATGAATTGCTGTAGTAGTTGTAGTGATTTAAGTCTCTTCAAAGATCTGTAGAAGGTTCAGGAAGGATCTCCTGTAGCCGTCTGTCCTGCAGAAGGTCTGAAGAATCCTCTGAATGAATCACTGTGTGTGTAGAGGATGCTCATGATGTTTTTATTTCATTTTATTTTATTTTATTAAGCATCCTCTGCACAGCCAGCTCCAGTCTCCAGAACCGAGCCAGCCTTCTTTAAGAGTTTGTCCCGTTTCTTGAAGTCAAAACTGTGACTCTGCAGTATGTTTTAAGACTTTAATCCAGGTACAGGAGTTTTAATCACACCTCAGTGTCTTATAGCTGTCTGAGCTGGGCTTCAGGAGCTTTGTGGGGGTGGACGGCAGTAGAGCCATGCTGGGACTATAGCTGCAAAAACAGGCCTCTGCCAGGACCTTCAACCAGCTCTACTGGGACAGCGCCAGTTCCTGCCCAGACTGGTATTATACACACACACTCGCAGCCTGTTGATCTGTTGAGGTCCTTCCTCCACGCCCTCTCCTGGTTTCAGGTGTGTTTGGTGTTGTGATCGTTTCAGGTGCTATGGATGCTGGTTTCGTTCCAGCCACGCTGCCGAAGCAGGTTCTGGGTGACTGTCGCTAACGCCACAGGAACCATGACTGGTGTCTGTTTGTGCTTTCTGTTCACTGCTGTTTGCACTGGGAAGGAAACCAGTAAGGAGCTGCATGAGACGGATACAAGCAGCTTCTGGAGAAGGAGAAGCAGCTGGTGGAGGAGGGACTGTGGAGGCGAGTCAAAGATACATGATAGATGCACATCTGAAAGACCACACGTCACCAGCGGCAGCTTTTACCTCCACAGAAAAGCCACAAAAAAAAAAAAAAAAAGATAAATGCAGTGGGACATAAACATTAACTTGGAAGCGTTCAATATGGACTCTTTAAACTCATGTCGCCTCACAGAATTCATTCATAAACAGATCTGATTGGACCTCCTCCAGAAAATCCCCCTCAGGGCTGGAGATCCTGACGTAAATAAATCGAGTTCTGACAGATAATTAAAATGAAACTGAACATTATTTCCAGGTGTAATTCCATCAGAAATATCTTGTGAGCATCTCCTCCTCCATAAACTGGAACTCATAAGATCAGGCCAGGTTCTGGTAGGTTCTGACCTGGAGGCATTAAAACAAAGACATGATTAGCTCTTTTTACCATCTAGAGTCCAAATGACTGACAGGTGTCAAGTCAAGGCGACTTTATTTATTTAAAATCAGAGAAATAAAATCTACTGCAGCAGTAACAGAATAAAACAATACTGAAGCAAACATCCAGTCACGTGGCCCAAACGTTGGTACAGAGAGACCTAGAAGCCCATTATCCTCAGACCGCTCAGCTGTCAGTCAAGCACGTCAAATGAGGTCCTGGCATCTTATTGGTCAGTTCTGTTGCTTAATATAAATTTATCTGATGTGGTACAAAACCGTTCAGCTACCGTACAGTTGTCATGGATGTGAACTCTACAAAAAACAAAAACTATGTTTGGACCAGGCTGTAAATATCAGAAATTCTGTTAAAGTTGCACCTTTTAACATTGGAGGTCAGTGGAAATTGTTTTTGAGCAGCACCCAGTGGTCAGTGGAGGAACTGCAACAAAGCCTACTTCCTAGATGAGCTTGAAACAAAAGCTATAGAGAAAAGATGTGTGTTTAATTATTATTTTAAGTCATAAAGTGCAGATCTTATGTGGGGGTGGAAAGTGGTTCTATAGTTTAAGAATGTATTATTTTTTATTTTTATCCTCACTCATAAAAGGTCGGTAGCTCAGGTTCTCCTCGTGTTGTTGGTGGGAATGGTCTCATTTCGCTTCTACACACCAGTTCTACTGCTGGTTGCTGACTTCTGATCATGATCAGACTAGATTTTTTCCATCCTGCAGAGTTCATGACCGTCTTTCCAGAGCTTAAAAAGCATCTATAAACCTATAAAATATTGATATAGTGTTGAACTCTTCTGACTGCAATAACTTACACAGTGAGAAAATGACAAGTGTGTCTGGAGTGTAAGACGATGCAAAAGAGGGCTACACAAGCGCTGAGGCATGATATAGCTGAGAATTGCACATTAGCATCTGCCGGTGAAGTTGCTGTTACGATGTGCACAACTGACTGAAGGTTGTGGGGACTGAACCAGCAGTTTTGAGAACTGCAATTCTGTTGTGAGAAATGCACCAAAGCAACTGAGAAAAACTGTAAAAGCCTCGTCTTGAGCCGGCTGGTGTGTTTGCGACTCAGCTGCGGTCCACAGACACACAGATGCAGTCAGCTCAGATTCAGTCACCTCTGCAAGTCCTTCCAGGCTTCAGGGATGCAAACGGTCAAAGAAGGAGCGAGGTACCCCCAACCCCCCACGGACTTGTCAGGGGCTCCAGCTGATTTTGCAGCCTGAACTGTGTGAACTAATCTGGATCGTGTACAGGCCCCAATATTACGAAGCAAAGCCATCTGAAATGATCCTAAATGTCTTTTACAGGTGGAACTCTGATATTAGATTAAAGGTTCGCCATAGAAACAGGCATATATGAAACCGTAATCTCAGATTAGACTCTGATTTCATTTGTGTGGCAACCAATCACAGGAACCAAGCGTTGTGGTGTAGTTGGAACTCTGGAGAATGACTGTATCAGTTTTACAGTAAAAACCTGCTGATCCGAGCTGTTTTTATCAGTTCTGCAGCCATCTTGGTTGCTTTGAAAAGTGGCTCCTGGTTGTTCTTTTGAGCCATTGCTCAAAGCTTAAACCCCGCCCCTGCCCTGCTGTGATTGGTTTGGTACGTCGTGTACCGGTGGTTAAAAACAGAACTGTATTGTTGTTCCCCAGTGAGATATATATAATAGCAGCTGGTCTTCATAGTCCGGCACTGGTACACTTCATGATTCATTCAACATCTGACTTTGATTATGATTCATGTGTGATTGTCTGATTTCTTTTATTTTTGACCGTCAGACATGACTGACAAGGACTTTGTTGTAAACATGCTCAACTATTAAACCTGAGATATTTTTCAAATAAAAGAAGATATGTCTGTGATTAAAAAAGAAAAAAACAGGTGAAGGGAAATATGAGCAGATTAACTGTTAATGGTCATTTTGTTGACTATGTCAAACAATTGAAATACTTGAAATATATGACATGAGCATTCAACATTCTACAATATACAAGACTGATAAAGTTGTTTCTGAAATTCATTTCTCACATGTTCTGAAATAAAACTTGTTGTGGGTCTGTTTCTGCTTTTCTGTGGTGTTTCTGGTGGTTCAGTGAGTTTCTTCTGAAAACTAGCAATATTAGCCAACTGGATCTATGATAAAAACAAGTTAAACTTGTGACATGGTTACACAGACACAGATCAACGTCACTTTCAGATGCAGTCAAACGTCTTTGTCTCACAGTTATTATTGGAATCATAAATCCCGTTTATGGGCATATTCACACTTCCTGTTTATTATCTAATTCTGCGGTGACGCAACGGGAGGGGCGGGGTCTCAGCTCCCGCGAGGACCGGTGAGGTGAGGAGGATGTCGTCATGATGTCTCACTCTGTTCACTTTTCCGAAAACCAAATCTGTCAGCAGAAAGCGTCGCAGCTTTCTCTGAGGCAGATCTCTCACCAGGGGAAAAAAGAAGTTTTACTTAAATAATTAAGAACAGCTACGGTCCAATGGAAATAAACTATGACTAATTTATATTTTCTTTTGTTTAAATCAAGACATGTTCACAAAGTCCTTGGTAGCAGACACACGTGAACCTAATCTGGGTTATTTTGGAAACTAATTGCACAAGTGTTCAAGATTTTTGATGTAGATTCTTTTTGTTGTGGTCGGGGTTGCCATCATGTTACATGACCCACCTTCAGTCATGTTTCAGCTGTCAGACAGACATTCTCACATTTTGTGGTTAATTTCATGGCTGAAAGGAGCCCAACTCCTGTGGCTGAAAAACAAGCCCAAATCACTGCCCCTCCACCACCGTCCTTGGTGGTATGAGATCTTTGTGTTTGCTCTGTTTTGGTTTCAGCTGGGCTGTGCCTTTCTGGCAACCCTGCCAACCATCCTGGTTTCAACATGGATTACTGCAACTGGCAAAGTGTAAAGACCTTAAGGTCCAGATTTGGTCTGGTGGATATGTGGCTGAGTCTGGCAGTGACGCTCAGTGAGTTGTTGGTATTCTTCATGATATTTGCTTCTATCTTTGCTATATTTATATTTATATTTATACTTTTGTTTGCTCAATAAACTTAAGGCTAAAAAAGAAAATTGGTCATCTAAAATATCTTTTCCCACTGATAATCAAAGGTGGGCAAGTCTGTGAAGGCCTACAAGTCATGATGAACACTAAGGAGCTGGTGGTCAGCACTACAGCGAGAAGGTTCAAATCCCAGCTAGAGTCATTAGCATTGCCACTTTCAAAAACTTCGGGAATTTTCAGCTTTTCCCGCTTCATTGTATATGTCAGCCAATCAAGTTGCAGCTGCCCAGCTAGACATAGTCAATGAAACCATAAACTGGGGCGGGACTAACTCAAAGCCCAGGGATTAGCTGTGCAGGGAGCAGGAAGAGACCTGATTTGCTGCAACGCTGCTGTGTTAAGGCTGATTTATGCTTCTGTGCAAAGGTGTATGCATGTAGGTTACTAGTCAGAACATTTGTATCTTTTGAGTCAGTGCAGGGTGAAGTTTTCATACTTTGGATGCAGAGACGATGCCTTTGTATGATTGTTCATATTCTAATGAGACCACACACCCCCTGTCCAGGAAGGATCTTGAAGTGGATGCTGTGAGAGGACCTTGCGTAACATCAGTAAGTCACAATTTTCATTATACAGAAGGAGTCTTAACATATGGACTAGACAATGCATTGCTAGTGGACCAAATGTCTCCACTGGTGAAATCAACCAAAATCAACTCCTCCAAGCAGAAAAAACACGTTTCTTTTAGAGGGCATCTAACCCCTAACATCACCATAGTGGACTCAGCATCACAACAGTAGGATCAAGTATCATCATGGTAGGACCAAGCATTGCCATGGTATGACCCAACATCACCATAGTAGGACCCAGATCACCATAGTAGGACCAAACATCAGCATGGTAGGGCCCAGAATCACCAATAGTAGGATCAGCATCACCATGGTTGACAAAACATCACCATGGTAGGACCCAGCATCACCACGGCTGGACCCAGCACCATCATGGTAGGACCCAACATCACCATCGTAGGACTTACAGAAGGAGAACAGAGATTGACTACAAAAAAATTAAGAATGTTAATTCTATGAAATAATCCAGGACGATCTAGAACTGAGAGAAGGGAGACGGGGGAAAATGCTCAGTGCATCATGGGAGTTCCCCAGCAGCCTAGGCCTAAAGCAGGATACTTAAGAGATGCTCTCAGATACCAGATTTAAATGTTTTATTAACATGAAAGGTCTTATGGAAGGCCATCTGCAAAATAGAATGGATTTTCTTTCTCATTGTTTTTATTTTTTACCTTCTTTTTTCAAATGTTTATCACATTTCTCATGGCCCATATTGACTTATTTCCTCATAGTTTTAACCCAGTGTGTCGACTTTGACTTATCGTTTCATTTAAACCATTTTCATTTCAGTATTGATCATTTTCTTGTGATTTCCAGAAGAAGGATTAAAAAACTGTGTTCTATAAATGTAAACCCCGCAGATCCCCCTGCCTCCACATGCAGTGAGTCATGACTCTAAATACACAATCTTCGTCCAGCCTCCTCGCGAGCCGCTACGCGCAGACTCTCTGCATCCTCTCAGAGCATCAGTGCGTCAGTGGAGGAGGGAGACGGACACCGCAGACACCGCAGCCTGGAAGCGGACGCATGAAGGCCTCTCCCCCCGGCTCGGCGGCTTTGTATTCGGCGATTCTCGACGCTGCCGTCGCTCCTGGACGGATGTGAAGGACCAGCGGGGCGGCAGTCAGTCGGCGTCCTCTCCACCTCCGCGCTCTTCTTCTCCCCTCCTCCTCCTCTGGCTCTCTCCGGACCGCAACCTGCCCCGAACCACAAAATGGCGGACATCATCGAGCTGGGACCCACCTACGGTGAGAGCTCGGTCCGGTTCTGCTTCCGTCTGTCTGCAGCGTTTCCTCCCTTTAAATGTCCCATTTTTTCTGACTGTAGCAGGTCTTCGGGGGGGGGGTTATTGTTTAAAATGACAGGTGTATTTGAGGGGGAAAGCTGGCCTGTCATTTTGATAAGTCGCAGTTAATGGACCGTTAACAGAACAGAACACGTCATTCTTCCTTTGTTATAACAAATGTATTTCTGTTTCTCCTTGTCGCTAAATCAGCTCAAAATGCAGATGTTTACAGTCCAACAGTCGCTTATAAATAGAGAAAAAACCCAAACACGCCCATCCGTTAATCAATTTTATTGACAACTTAAAAAAACACGGGGTCACGTGATTATCGGTGCCTTAAAAGTCAACGTCACGCGGATAAAAGCGAACAAATTATATAAAAAGATAAGACATCAGGACAGACGCTTTGAAACAGGGCGTTCACGCGTCTCCCACGCACAGTCTGCCTCGCTCCCTCCCGTGCGTGCGTGCGCGCGCCAGTACGGGTGGGTATGGGGTGACGTCATGTCTGAAAAGGAGAATTCTGCAAACAAAGCTCCTGTTTCCGCTGAATTTAAGGACTTTAGGGTATGGCTGCAGGAGCTGGTGAAGATGGAGGTTTTACAGAAGGTCCAGGTGGAGCAGAAGGAGGCCTGGTCCTGGTCCTGGTTCTGTCTGCAGTCCTGGAGGACTGCAGCTCTGCAGTCTGCACTCAGCTGACCTTTCCAGGCCCAAAGAGCTCAGATATATGACTTCAGTATAAAATAAAAATTCAACATTTCTCTTTCCAAAGCTTCTGCCACACAGCTGGCACAGATGTTCCGTCAGTCAGCCAGGACACCTGGGTAATCCAGACCTGCAAACTAGTGCCAAGCTTTCCTGCAATATTATGAATCAAACTATGTAGGGCTGGCAGTAAATTGAAGACCACAGATAATTATTTTATCGTGCGTTGACTTATTTTTTTTCCTACTTTGAAAGTTCGTTCCTCTCAGAATCAGACAAACGTGGTTCACGGAAAAGAACTAAGGACTGAAAAACGGAGAAAGGTACCTGCATCCTCTTCCAGATGAGAGTCGATAGAACAACCGTTATTTGTAGACACTGCAAACGTGAATTTTTCCCATCACTGGAGTGCTTCCAGTGCTTCCAGTCTGAGGTATCGCCTAAGTGCAACGCCCTCCGTCCCCCTCCCTTCTAAAGATTAGAGACATTGTAACGTCCAGCCGATGAAAGGATGGACGAGGAGGAGCTCGGCAAGTCGGTTATTCTGAACTGTCATTTGTAACAACGCCACACACACACAGCAAAACAGAGACTCCCATCAATCACATGCTTGTCCCGCCCCCCTGCCTTCCCCATCCAATCAGATGCCTGCTTTGCCCTCCACACATTCACTGCATCTCATTCAGCCAGAAACCACAGAACTTGTTAACAGTAGTTCAAGATCATAAGGTGAACAGCTGCAGGATCACTGCGCTGTTAGTCCACCTAGCGCTGTTTCTATGGTTTCAGATGTACTTGTTTAAGTTGTCAGTGGTAATTGGAGGTGTTAATTAATTACTGCCCTACTATTGAATCTGCTTCTGAAATAGTCTTTGAATCAAAGATTTACTTTAAAGTAGAAGTATGTTGAACAACCTGTGATAGTGCACCAGAATGCAGGAAGTGGCATCTACTTCATTGAAAAAAAATTAAAAATCTGTTAGTTCTTGGTTGGTTTAATATTTGATTATGTTAGTATGTAAGTTGAGATCTACGTGAAGGGAATTCTGCTGTTAAAAAGTGGAAGTGTGGAACACGCTATGTTTGAATCATGATTGAGTTTCCTAAGAATATGTCATTCACGTGCACGGGGGTGTGTGCACGCGGTTTCCCCTTAGACTGGGTTTTCACAACCTTCAGCATCCTCTTCACGTCTCCTGTTTGGTGGAACGCAACATGCGATTATGCTGGTCGACCCTCTTCAGGTCGGTCTCTGAGGACTTAAGTGGTCCAACATGACGTTCAGGTGTTCAGTTGTGTAGTGGTCCATTTTATATCATGAAAGCTCGTTTGCATCATTAACGTTCCTCCATATTGCCCAGTTCTATAGGTGTGATAAAATATCAATGTGGCGATATATCGCGATGCCTATTTCACGATACACAACATCGATTTCTGACTCCAAATATCAGTTAAAAACGGATGCTGTTGCAACAGAAAATGACAGAAAACTCTTCAACCATTCATGCTAGCGACGTAATTCAAATGGATTCTGAAAGCCAAGAATCCCAGTTCTGCGCTGGTGTACGGACATCGCGGTGGTGGCAGCGACGTTAGCGCTGTGTTGAGTTGATCAGCAGGATGAGGAAGAGGATGAGCAGGAGAGAGCGGAGGAGAGAGAGCAACAGTGAGTGTTTAGCGATGGTATGAAGTGTCCTCTTTGCTTGTAGTATTTTCATGGTTCTAAATAAACGCTTTAATGTTGTTGGTTTTTTTCCTGGAAGTTTTGACTGTCGTTCTGACGTGTTTTTTTCCCGGCTTCCCGTTTTCTGCTTGTTTTTGCAAAGTTAATCTATTTGGAGTTAGCCTTTAGCATGAGTTTATAAAGACAGAACTCTGTTTAAAAGCAAAGAAATGCAGTAAATACTTTAGGGCCCAGTTACCTCTTATTATACTGCCAAGTGGCATCACTACCAAATGCATATTCAAAATAGTTGTTTTATGAACAGCATTATTCGTATTAAAACTCAACTGTTTTCCCGTACCTTTCTTTAGTCGGATTTTACTGCACTGTTTTTACTGTTCTTCGTTATGTTTACTGTTCCAATTATACATTTAAATTATTATGATTATTTTTAATTATTTATTATTAATTAATTATTCTAAAATGAATGAATTAATTTCATCTTAATGCCTTGTAAAGCACTTTGAGTTGCCTTTGTGTATGAATGTGCTCTACAAGTGAACTTGCCTTGCAGTAAAAATGTTGAGGCAAACCTTTGGACCTGTTCACCTACGTTGTTCATATGATGCTGAAGAGTCAAATAGTTTCTCCTTTTTATCATTTCACACAGTTTAATGCATCTATAACATGTAAAAATTATAGTTTCTTAATAGATTTTGAAAGTTTAAGTTATTTGAAAAAAATGGACAAAAGAATTCACAAAAAAAAAGCATTTTTTGAGACATTTATTGATATGAAAAACCAGGGAGAAAAAGAACCAGGTGGACTGTTATTAATCGACTTTGAAAGGTTAATAAAGTTTAAAAAACTACTTTACAAGAAACCTGGTTTAAATAGTTTGTCAGCCAAAACAAATAGAACCTCCACTCCTGCAGATGTGGCTCGCTGCTGCCTTGATAGGTGGAGGCATTTCTGATATCGTATCGTAACACACGTATTGTATCGTAACACACGTATTGTATCGTAACACACGTATTGTATCGTAACACATGTATCGTATCGTAACACACGTATTGTATCGTAACACATGTATCGTATCGTGACTCCATCGCATTGTGACACATGTATCTGGATGTGTATTGTATCGTGAGGTCCTCGCCAATACACACCGCTGCCTAGTTCGATGCAAATTTGGCGTTCAGAAGTAAAAGTGCAACAAAAAACGCAACATGTTACATCTTGTTACCTAAAATACAGAAGAGTTTTGTGGGAAAGGTACAGAAACATCTCAGATGTTGCCTTCAGTCTCTTAGACGGTTGTTTTGTGTGTTCTTCTTTTAACCACCAGTTGAAGCCAGAAGTTTACATTCACCATAAAAATACCAATAACATTTTTTTTCTCACTGACATTAAAGAATAAATGTTTCCTATTTTAGGTCAGGTAGGATTGCCAAAATTATTTCTATTTGCTAAATGCCAGAATTAGGAGAAAGAAATTTTCAAGTTTCCATACATTTCCTCAGTATTTGATATTGTTCCCTTTAAATGTTCTGGGATTCCTTCCAAAAGCCTCTCTCGGTTGGTTCCTGGACTTTTGGTCCATTCCTCCTGACAGAACTGGAGGAACTGAGTCAGGTTTGTTTTCAGCTCTACAGGACTGAGATCAGGACTTTGTGATGTCCACTCCAGAACCTGGACTTTGTTGTCCTTAATCACTTTATAACTAATCAGGTGGTCTGTTTAGAGTCATCGTCCATCTGAAGACCCATTAGTGTCCAAGCTTTAACTTCCTGGCTGATGTCTTGAGATGTTGCTTCAGTATTTCTACATAATGTTCTCTCTTCATGATGTCATCTATTGTGTGAACACACCATGATGCAGCCACCGCCGTGCTTCACAGCTGGATGGTGCTCTCAGGCTTTTTCCTCCAAATGTAACGATGGTCATTATGAAAAGCAGTTCCGTTTTAGTTCCATCAGACCACAGGACATGTCTCCAGAGATGAAGTTCTTTGTCCCTGTGTTCATTTACAAACTGTAATCTGGCCTTTTCTGTTTCTTTTGGAGTAGTGCCTTCTTCCATGTGGGTCCAGGACTGGTTTCAGTCTCTTACCAGCTTCAGCAGCATCTTCATAATCTGTTTAGCTTTTGATCTGAGGTTGATGTTGACGTCCATCTCTGGGACACAGAACCGTCTCCCTCCACATATCTATGATGGTGGACATTCGTGGTGTTTCTACTAGAATAGAAATGTTTGAATTAGATGAATTGATCTAGTAATTTTTTTTTGTCCCCACTATTGATTGATCATTCTGTTAAATGCCAACAAATGATGACACATTTTACCATTCTCACAATTAATTACTTTTAAATGTGAAAAAAAGCATGCAAGCATTAACAAAGCAAAGTGTCTGAGGACGTCACTTTATGTGGAAAGACGTAAATGAAAAGTTGAGGGCAAAGTTCACAAATGCAACATAAAATCTGTCCAACAGGATGAGAGCAGAGCATTTCAGGGCATACGTTTAAATCTGTGAAAAATACAAAAAAATAATTAAAAAAAGACTGCTGGGTTGGAATCCCAGTTGAACCAGACTAACCATGTGGATCTCAGTGCTCCCTGAGTGGGGAGCAGCTGAAATAAAAGTGTTGGCGTTTAGCTCGCCGTTGTCAGGGTGTCGTGTGTAGGGTTGTTCTCAAAAATCCATAGCTTTCTGGTATCGATCAAAGAGCTTCGATACCATCGAGTATTGAAAAAACTTTTACTTTTACTATTACTGTACACACATTTAATTTTGAAATAAGTGAATGGAAACGCTCTCAAACGAAGATTTTACAGTCATTTACTGAATAACTGAAACAGCTGAAATGACGGACACGCGCATGATCAGTCGTGATAAGTTCTGAATGACTGCTTTGATTCACTTTTGATTGATTGCCCAGCTTACTACCATTAATATCTAAAATAACTTCCTGTATGCTGATATATTATGAAGCTGGTATCAGAAAACGTATCGATCAGGTATCAGAATCAAAAACAAGGTATCGGTTTTGGCATCGTTACTGAAAAATTTTAAACGACGCCCAGCCCTGGTTGTGTGTATGTATGATGCATCGACGCCTTCTACGCAGGTCGACGTATTTCAGCGCATTGTTGCAGCATAATTGATTTGTAGCTGTTGTCATTGTCCTGATTTCAGACCTTTAGATGTTTAGCTGTCAGTTTGCCTCAAGTGTTTACGGTTCATTTATTGACTGTTAAGCGTCCAGGCGGCTGCAGAACGAGCCCAAATCATCATCCCTCCACCACCGTGCTTGACAGTTGGTTTGAGATGTTTAGGCTGTTCAGTCTTCTTCTAACTGGGCTGTCGTAGAGTTTAGCTATTTCTATTTTAACCGTCTCATGGTCTCGCCTTTGGCTGAATGTCCTCTCCCAGGAAGACTGACGAATGTCTTCCGCTGGTTAATAATCTTTCTCAGTGTAGAATGTTGAACTCCATCTGCCCATCTGTCCATCTGCTTCTCTGATGCCCCATAAAGACCACATGATTTTGGACTTTTGGGCCTCAGGTCCTACATCGATCCAAAGACGCATGAAGCACACGTGAAACATAAAAGAAGTCATGGTTCGTTTTCTTGTTTTTGTACATTAATGGTTCACGGCACATGTGTCAAATTCGAGGCCCGTGGGCCCAACAGGGCCCCAACTTCACGTTATCTGGTGCACAGACAGTCAAAGACTTCTAACTAGAACGTCTCTGAGGAAACATCTTGATTATCTAAAAGTGGAATAACTGAAGCAGGAGCAGCTGGTTGACGTCAGAAAGTCAAGAGTTAGCAAACATTTGGACAATATTAACAAATGAAAGTTGCTCTTTTGGTCAAAACTCTTGGTTTATGTAAAATTACTTTTTAAATATTTGTGATATTATGAAAAAATGAAATAAGAGAAACATTTATTTTTCATCTGTAAAAATGTTGCAAAAACGTGACATTTTTAATCAAAAAATTAGAAATTTTAAGTTTAAAAGTCATAATTTTGTGGTTGTTTATCTTTCAAAAATTGCAATTTTATAACAAAATTTGCTTCTTTTTGAAATTTTTTTTAGCTAAAAAAAAGTCATCTTTTTAATTTGAATTTTTTACGAAATTGTGATTTTTACAAGAAAGTAAAATGTGTTTTTAGCAGAAAAGTCTCACCGTGTGAGATGTGATGATCTTCTGTGACCGTAAATGCAACTGACTGAAGTCATGCAGCGTGAAGGAGCCTGAAGATCATCGCTGATGTCTTTCCTCCTTTGTATTGTGTTAACACACACCCAGATGCTGCAGAACGGCAGGAACGCTGCCAGAAACCTTCACTTCTGCTGGACTGACTCAGAGAAGGAAGAAACTCACACATCAGAGTTCTGCCGGTCTGAAACTCAACTCTGGTTTAACTCAGGTCCAGGCCCACTTCACCTCCTGTCCTCTGAGTCCTCCACATCTGGTTTGACGCAGGTGTGGATGTGATGGGGAAACAGGAAGACATCACGGCACCTTTTCATTCATGAAACTCCTTCTCAGCATCAAATTCAGATCATTTCCTGACTCAGGTGTTAACAGGATCTCCGGCAGCTGCAACAGAGGCACGAGGCTCATCTGCACCACAACATCTGGATGAGTTCAGAAATCCTCCAGTGACGCTGGTGAATACCATGAAACTGAAAGAAGACAAACATCTGCATTTGTTTGATGCACCTTCTACTAGACTGCACGTTGAGGAAAGATGATCTCATGGTTAATGGTTGTAGAGACTCAGTGCTCCGTTATTAGTCACTCCAGTGTTGATTTTTCTGTTTGGTTAAAGTGTGGACTCTGAGCTGTGATGTCATCAACTACGCTGGAAGACGGAGCGGCGTCTTCAGAAGCACGTTGACCTCCCTGGGGGACGACCAAACAAATAGTCAAATGCATAAAGACAATTAAACTGGATCAGGAAAAAACAAAATGTGAATATTTTCAAAAAGGACAAGGAATACAAACAGGACACGGACCATGATGCATTGCTCCTGGACGTCCTAAAACGCCTGGTCATTGTTGTTTATTCAGCTAACTTCAGTTGATCTTTATTAATGCTTGAAGGGAAAACATGTGAATGATGCATTAATGACGTATAATGAAGGTGTGTATGTTACGGCCGGCTGGGCCCACGACACCGGACGCAACATAAAATATTGCCCAGATGGAAAACGGGGAGCTTTAAGGTGTTTATTTGATCAGTTTGGACAGAACAAAATAAGGAAACCAAATCAGGCTTACAAACAATTCCTTATAAGGGTAAACAAAAACGAAGGACAACCAAATCGAAGGCAAGTCTAAAGCCACAAATCACACAAATCAGAATCAGAGGGTCGAAGGAGCCAGCTGTAGCACAACTATCAGCCGCTCCCAGTCCTATGGAGGTTGTTTTATACTGCCAGCAATCAGGTGCAGGCGGGACGAGGACCGGAGGAGCCAATTGTCGTCTGGCGCTGGAGCGTTGTCACAGGAACACTGCCATCAGTCCGCTGAGTAGGGCCGCACAGGAACCGGAGCCAATCACAAAGCTGCAATAACCATCCCTGGATTTGCATAAAAGCAGAGAGGCCCCGGGGGCCGTAACAGTGTAGATGTGGATATAAGATCTTGAAGATGTTCTGGACTTAAAGAACAGCAGATCTGGACCGAACGGCAGATCTGGACCGAACGGCAGATCTGGACCGAATGGCAGATCTGGACCGAACGGCAGATCTGGACCAAACAGCAGATCTGGACCGAACGGCAGATCTGGACCGAACGGCAGATCTGGCAGATCAATATTTTAATGTGAGTCGTGAAATGATGCGCCTCCTGCAGTGTGGACTTCCTGTTAGATCTCCTCCTGCCAACAACAGGCTGGTTGTCTTAAATTATTCATAATTATTCACCCAACTGGATTTATGTAAAGCTGAATTTCAACATTAACAGACACACAAAAGCTTTAATTTGACTTGTGTAAAACATTTAAACCACAATGGATCTTCAGCATTTGTTTCCTTCACACAAGTGTTTTGATTTTATAAATAAGATCCAGCAGACAACAACATTCACCTTCTTATTAGAGCAGGTCAGATACTGATTATCCATCCTGAGAGTGTGTGTGTGTGTGTGTGTGTGCGTGTGCGTGTGCGTGTGTGTGTGTGTGTGTGTGTGTTGCTAGGCAGCGAGCTCAGCTGCTTTCAGCTGTTTCCAAAACATGACATCATCTGATGGAGAATGAATGGGAGCTGACAACAACAGGAAGGAGGTTTTTCTGCAGCTTTTCAGCTCCAGTCACTGCTGCCTCTCTGTGCTTCTGCCATCCACCTGCAGCTTCCAGAAGCATCCGTAAAGTTGCACAACCTCTATGCTTTACATTTAAGAAGAAGATGAAGTTGCTGCAGGCTGAAAGTTTGTTTTATCGGCAGCAGAATGAAGGGAGAACATGTAGAACTGTGCGTGCTATTAAAAGCAGTAGCATCGGTCTGTCCAACAATAGGCCTCTGTACACTGCAAACAAAGACCTCCACAAACGCCTCCACCTCCTGCTCTTCCTCCCTTTTTCTCTTCGTCAAGCCCCTCCTCCTCTTCCTCCTCCTCCTCTCAGCAGGGATGAGTTCACACATTAAAACTTCAGAGGTCTCTAATGAGATCTCTGGAGAATCTTTATGATGATCTCATACTGTGTCCATCTGTGATGTCACATGCCCTGACATCATTGGCTGTGGACGGTCCTGATGTGGAGGGTGGAACATGTGTTGGTTAAATCCTGCCGTTTACATAATCAGCTTAAAGCACAATGCAGTTTCCTTCAGGGAAATACTTTTAGACTAAAAGTCTGCGTGTCTCCACTTCTGCTGCACACATCTGGAACACTTGGTTTTTAAATAGATTGAAATGCTGCTGGATGATTCTGGGTTTAAGCCCTCTGGTCAGCATGACATTATTTATTTAACAATATTGAGAGAAAAGGAAAAGAAGAAAAATAATGCGGGCAATCCAAAGTAGCACCTGCCTTCTTCCTGAGGATTTAAGAGGGCTGTTTGCAGTCAGGTGCTCCTGGTCATCAGCAGATGTCTTTAAAAGCAAACATTTTAGCAGGAAGTTGGTCTGCAGCATTCAGGTGTGTGTTAGCACAATGCCAATGGGTATCAACATAAGCAGTGGTCTTATGTGGGGTTCACACTGTACGATTTTTACAGTCTGATAAGATTAGTTCAAGTCACCCTGCACGACATGAAATCAATGAGAAAAAGAGAAATAGAAAAAAATACCCCCAAAACCCAAGAGCTGCAGCTGAGAGCCTACTGGTCTGTTGAATGTTAAAGCCACATATACCAGTATGACCTTAACCCCGTTTTCAGAATGGTTTCCTGGAAAACCAAACATTTGCAGAAACATTTCACGCCTACTGCCACGCTTGGCGGTGGAGCCGGAGGACCTGAACAAGACCTGAACAAGACCTGAGCAAGGCTGAAGCCATCCGTCCAACATCTGGAGGAAATGAAAAAATCAGTATTTTGGGAGAAATGATTGAAATGCTTTGAGTCATGGGTTACTTAATCTTAAACACATTTGTTTTTTTGTTTTTTTTGCTAAATAAATAATGGAACTTGCCGGAGGTTTTATTCATCTAAGACCCACTACAATCAGTTGATTATTTTGATGTTTTACTCAGAGCATAGGAATGAAATTGTGGCTTCTACTGTACTGATGCTGAATTGTTAACCAGCTTCTAGGTCGTGGCTGCCACCGGATGATGAGCTTAATGCTACCAAGCTGATTGTGATTTGTTTTAGAGACACACAGCAAGCTCGAGCGCGTTAACCGGAAAACCAGCAGGTTCAGGCAGGATGTTGTCAGGTCTGACAGCGCCATGGAGATAAATCACCTTCCATTAGTGTCTGCTGTCAGTGTCCGGTTTCCCGTTGTGTTCTCGTTACATGATGGATGAGATGGAGAGATGCCGTTATGACTCATAACCGCTCAGCTCTTCTGACAACTTCAGAGTTTGTTGATCACAGTTGTTGACTCGAACGTAAACTATCAACTAATTCAAACAATCAGCTAACCAGGAAAGACTGAACCTGTGATGTCAGAATGCTTTCCAGTGGTGAGTCATGCTCAGTGTCCTCTCTTAACGGGTGTATCTGCAGACGTCATCTGGTTTTATTGATAACTTTGATGTTGATGCAGCAGCACGTTTGTGGTTTATAATTACAGCATGAAAGAAACTCTGTAAAGGAAGAGAATCTGTTGCAGATATTCATTCATTCATTCACTATCCTGGTAGATCAGAGCCACATCTGGACAGATGTAGGGTGTGGAAACCAGCCAAAGGACCTCCTCACCCATGACTCGGGACCAACTGTTGCTTCTGATCTGATTGGCCCCCCAAGACTTTTGGGCATAATTAAAGAGCTCCAATGGAGGCTAGCCTGCTGAACAAGTTCAAATCTGGTAGCTGAACCAGATTTCTATGTCGCTCATTTCCTGCAACGTGTAGTTAACATGAACACCAATTATCCTTGGAAGCAGAAATAACTTAATAAGCATTTTAATACATTTTTTAAAAATCACTTTATATACATATAGATCTTACACAAAAATTCTATTTAAATTGTTTGCCCAAAAAAACTGTTTGTGGACATCTGCACACAGGAGAAACAAGCGTCTACCTCATTTTTAAAGAGCAAGTTGTCCATTTGTTATTTTTGTAATTTTCCATAAAGGCACACTATGTAGCAATACCTCACCAGAACAGATGGGGGCAGCATATCTTGGGAAATTTCATGGTCTTTTAGCTTAAACAAACAAACAAAAAAAATGATATTAAGATATGAAAAGAAAAGATGCTGTGGAAACAGACACTGATTTTTATGATTTTTAACATCTTTTTGTGTAAAATATTGTCATTGAATTAAAAGGATGGGTAATGACTACAGTTATGTCTCTGTCTCAGCCTCATCCATGTCTCCGGTGCTGGCGGGCTTCCTTGGAGCTGGTGTCCTGGTTGTGGTCGTGGTGATTCTGGTTCTGCTCTGGACTTTCTGTCAGCGTCGCTACCTCCGTGTCACCGGTCGCTACAAGCTCCACGGCGACCGCTACTGCGACACAGAGGACCCCCCTTACAAGTTCATCCACATGCTGAAAGGAATCAGCATTTACCCAGAATCCCTCAGCAGCAGCAAGAGGATCGTCCGCGGCATCCGGCGCGCGGACCGCTCCGACCGTGATGGCGAGTGTGGCTGCACCGCTGCTGGCACCGCGGGGAGGGGCATGGTGCTGGTGGACGCTGAGAACAACATCCTGGACGTCCCTGGCCAGCTGCAGATGAGTCACCTGGTCCCGCCCACAGGGACGGGTCCTGCCCACGGCCAAGCCCGGATGGAGCGGGCGCTACCAGTTCGTGCTGACTACTGCTGCTTGGACAGCAGCTCAGCCAGCAGCAGCCAGACCAGCAGCAAGACGGCGTCCCCCTTTACGCCTGCGTCCTCTGACCCAGAGCCAGAACCCAGCCTGGGGTCCATCAGCCTCACCGTTGACTACAACTTCCCCAAAAAGGCCCTGGTGGTGACCATCGTTGGGGCCCGGGGTCTCCCTGCCATGGACGAGCAGGCGGGGAGCTCAGACCCGTACGTGAAGATGACAATCTTGCCTGAGAAGAAACACCGTGTCAAGACCCGGGTGCTGCGGAAGACCCTGGACCCGCTGTTCGACGAGACCTTCACCTTCTACGGCGTGGCCTACAGCTCGCTGCCTGAGCTCACCCTGCACTTCCTGGTCCTCAGCTTCGACCGCTTTGCCCGCGATGATGTCATCGGGGAGGCGGTGGTGCCGCTGAAGGGCGTGGATCCGAGCACGGGCCGGGTCCACCTGAGCCAGCAGATCAGCAAGAGGAACATGCAGGTGGGTGAGAGAAACGGAGCCAACCTGGTTGGGTGGTTTCATAGATTTGTCTGCTGTTTTAGTGTCAGCTGGTATCAGTCACGAGCTGAAATCAGTACGAGGTCGCAGCCAGAGGTTTATTCATCCTGTGTGACTCGTCAGACTCAGGTTGTGATTGGATCAGACAGGAATGAGGTAACTCAGCAGATGACAACTCAGGATCGTCCTGACAACCTGCCGCCAGCGTGACTCAGAGTGAAAACACTCCTCTGTCTGTTGCGGTGCAAATAGATGATACTGCTGTCATTTGTGCATGTTACCATGGCAGCCAGCTGGCCTGACCTCAGCGGAGTTCAGATAATCAGTTGTCAGTCTGTCTCAGGGACAGCTGTGCTGGTGGCTCTTAATCAGGTTAATGTTGGATATTTGTGAGAATTTCTCGTTGAACGTCTCTGCTGTCCTGTAGAAGTCTCAACCTGCAGACGCCACAGAGATTAGGATTAAAATAAAGGCTGTGTGTTGAGCAGTTAAAACCAGACATCTCTGGTTCTGCCTCAAACCCAGAGACTTCTTGGGATTTCTTGAGACTTGAGACAGTCTCAAACAGGATGACGTCATTTGATGTCACTTCTGATCCATACATACATACATACGTACATCTGTAGTATTTTGCTTTCTTTTTTTTAAGTACAAGAATATATATAACTTACAGACAACTCACTTTGTGAATATGCGTGAAGTATCCCAGATAGATTGTAGCAGCATCTATCAAAGTCATATATAACAGCTGATTCCAAATGTGTCATTTGATTGGACAAGAGTCATTTATGAGTAGATATGGGACTGGGTTGTTTAATCACAGTTTACCTGTCACTACGCTTCATTACTGTTAGAAACCTCTTCTTGCAAAGTAGTCCGGTATTTGGGGCATTCAGACTATTTTTGATCAGACCTAGTATGACGTACACACACTCTCACACACACAACAGCCCGAACAAATGGGGGGAAAATAATAGCTTTAAAACCAAAGATAATTTGCATATGAAACACCACTTCTAACTTCAGTCATCACACCACAGATGGAAGAGCTCAGTGAGGTTCTGAAGGCTGAGTGATAGTGGTGAGGTGAAGTAGGTGTGACAGGAGTTCCAGGTGGAGGTGGGACTGCATCAGGGATCAGCTCTGAGACCCTTTTGGTTGCTGTGGTGATGAGCAGGCTAAAAGGCAAGGTTAGACAGGGAGCAGGTGGAGGAACATCTAGAGAGGTGGAGGCATGTCCTGGAAATCAGAGGAATGAAGAATAGCTGCAGAAAGACAGAATACATGAATGAGAGGAACTGAAGAGGAACGGTGAAGCTGAAGGAAGAGGATTTTGGGTCAACAGTCCAGTGCAACGGCGAGAGTGGTAAATAGGTGAAGACGTGTGTTGGAGCAGGTTGGAAGAATGAATGAAAGCAAAGGTGTAGAAGAGATGTTGTCTGGTTTAGAAAGTAAAAGACAGGAGCCAGAGCTGGAGGTAGCAGAGGTTAAAATGATGAAGTTCTCTTTAGGAGTGATGAGGGTGGACAGGATCAGGAATAAGGACGTCAGAGGGACAGAGGACATGTCATGAGAGGAGGTCAGAGAGGCCAGACTGAGATGGTTTGTTCACGTACAGAGGAAGGGTAGTGAGGATATCAGTAGAAGGATGATGAGGTGTGAAGTGCCAGGCAGAAGGTCTAGAGGAAGACCAAATAGGAGATGTGGTTAAAGAGGACATCAAGAGAAGAGGATTCAGAGGACAGAGTTAGATGGAGATGGATGATTTGCTGTGGAGACTCCTGAAGGGAGCTGAAATCAAAAGAAGATCAAATAATTGCATCAATCAATATGGAAGACACAGGTAGAGGAGAGACGAGCAGTCCCGCGGCTCTTCATGTGGAATTGTAACACAACAACAACTACATTGCTGTTTTTAAACAATTTCAAAAAAGCAGCTCACTTTCCTGTTTTTTTCTGTTAATCATGCACCACAATTTTTAAATATGGACACAAATAGCCTCATCAGTGGACAAAATGTCCCTTCAATGGTCCACACAGGCATACATCTGACTTCTGCTGCAAACCTCGTAACGAAAGCATCCGAGCGTCTGGTCATTAAGATGTTATAATAGTAGTTTCTTAATAGTAATGATTGGTCAAAGATCATGATCTAGCCTGAGTAAAGTCATTTGGTTCAGAAGATCCACTCATTTCTCTGTGAGACAGTTCCTCATGAGCAACAACGCTGAGTCACTGTACTAGAAGCTCTGCAGGAAGCCTCTCAGACTGCAGCAGCATCAGTTAACCTTCACTGCAGCTCACGGTTAAAGATGGCTGAGCTGCTGTGCTGTTTGACAGTGTGAACTGATCATCTGTCCGTTCGGTTTCAGTGTGAGAACCGTGGAGAGCTGCTGACATCTCTGTCCTACCAGCCGGTGTCCCATCGTCTCAGCGTGGTCGTCCTGAAGGCCCGACACCTCCCCAAGATGGACATCACCGGCCTTTCAGCCAGTGAGTACAGCAGGAACGAATCTGTCTTTTGGTGTTTTGAAATGAGATGATAAATAAAATGAATTGACTCTGCACTGACACACACGATGTAGACAGCCTTAAAACCAGATCTTTGGCTGATCCAGATCAACGCTTTGGCAGTTATGGCAGCTGATTCAGTTCAGTCAAGCATCACTAGAACCAGACCAGATAAAGCTGATCATGAGTCTAGCCTGCCCACTGAAAGAGTGAAAGGCATGTGCTCCTTGTGTTTTCCTGGAGTTTAAAGTTTTATCATCATTTTGAAACTAGCGTTGATGAAGCTCAGAGCTGACACTGGTCCAGAACCAGGACCTGGCCTAGGCTTCTGGCCACTCAGACCTCCCATTTTACAGCCTCAGAAGAAATGGAGAAGTATGAAATAAAAACCACTTGAGAGATTCAATCCACTGTGCTAAAATATCACCTCTGACCACATGGGGGCGACATATCACAGGAAAACATTTGTGTGTCAGCACCTGGTGGATGTGGGTGGTATTACACTCATTATTAACAGAATTTTCAGCTGCCCCCCCCATTCATTTGTACAGCGTCTTAACTTTTCTTTAGTTACCACTTCCCTGAATTGCTATCTTTTGTGTCCCAGGAGTCTTCAGAGCCTTGGAGGTAATAAATGGTCTAATGAAACTCGGTTTGTGCTGACTGTGGAGGACCCTGTTTTGTGGGTGTTGTTTAACTGCACATAAAAGATGAGCTTAGCCTCTGAGTGAAAATGCTGAAGTGCTGCAGACTGCGATTGCTCAGCTGTGACACGTTAACGGCCAGGTTTTGTTCTCACCGGTGTTTAGTGGCTGAAACAGATGACTGGACAGGTCACATATCTCTGACCGCCCATAACTTAACACCCACTTCCTGTTTCCCAGAACACCTGCAGACCCTGTCTGCTCTGCTCTGATGTTTTCTGTTGTTTTTTTTGCTATAAGAGCATATTTGTGCATAATTTGATTGAAATATGGAGAGTTTTTAAGCCACCTCTACCATCTTCCAGAAGCTTGCCACTGTTCTGACACCTCAGTTCTACAGCACATGTTTGTTTAAAATATTAAGTCTATTAAGTTGGAAGGAATTTTCAGGCCTTTGTACTGCAGTGAACGTGCTCAAACATCTTGATTTATCACACAAAATGACTTTATGTCAATTGTGGCCAAAAATAAAAATCAAATAATTGCAATTCAGCTTTTCTCTTTTATGAAGCATTCACGCTAGTTCTGCCATGAAAGCCGATGCGTTAATGACCTCTGACTCAGGAAAAAACGTGTTTAAATCCAATATAAACGTAGATGATGCCGTCCTCGGTAGTCAAGGGAATAAAGTGTTCCCATTAACCTCAAGAGTCAGGACGTAAAGTTCCTGCTACATTTATCCTGGCTTCTTCAGCTAAACAAATGCCAAACCTGACTGAGAAGGTGCAGCTGTGATTCATGCTTTTGCATAGCTGCTACGTTTATAGACTCTGTGTGACCCTCTACGTTGTCCCTGGCCTTCGTACTGCTGCATTATTGTTTTGTGGTGCTCTGTAATCTCACCAACTACTAGATGGAAATGCAGGTTCTTGTTCACATGTCATGTTTACTGCAGGATTGTTTTTTAAATTGATCACAGAGGGACACACACACCCAGTGCTGTAATATGCAAGTCTTTTTTATTTCATGTTAACACAGAGCATAGCGATAACAGTTTGACAGGAAAGCAGTTTCACCACCTCGCCACACATGGGGGCGGTCCCAAGGGGTCAAACATTTAACTCACACAAATAAATTTGTATTTAAGTGCAAGAGCAGCGATAGTTTAATGAAGTTCATCTTTGACTTTGACGGATTTTGTGATTACAGCCTCTCCCTGCAGGATGCATGTAAGGACATGATCATAAGCAATGAGTGACGCACAATCATTACGTACAAAAGGATGATGAGCACATTTTTCTTATTCCATTAGCTTCCTATAGCCCAGGTATCTCAGCACAGAGCAAATGAAGTTTGTTTTACTGGAGTTGGTGCTGGTAAATGTTGAGCATCAGAAACTGCAGCTCTGACACAGAAGCAGAAATCAGCCTTCATGCTGGTGCATGCTGGTACATTCACAGCTTTCTCAAGTCAACTGTAGGGTCGATGACAAGATTTTTTAAAAATTTATATTATTCAGAAGTGGAGAGAACGCTTGTCTCTTACTTTTCACCAAGTGACAAACATCTTACAATGTGTTTGTGTGTGTGTGTACATGTATATATGTACATATATATGTGTAGATATAGATAGATTTATTTTTCCTTGTGTAATCTTTTTTTCAATTCTCCTTCAAACGTTATTTTTTGGTCTACTCACTCGTAACACTGTGCAAAAGTTTTTATCTTCTCTGTCTTCTTTTTAACCTTATAAGGAAGTTACAAACTGCATTTTACAGAGTGACGTTATTGTGCAGCAGCATCACAGCGTGGCTGGTTGGGAGAAGAAGAGGTTTCTCCCGATGCCAACATCCTGGCACCCTTTCAGCCGTCGGCTCCGTGCCACCAGCCAATCGCAGCCCGGCACCTGCACGCTTCAACTTACATACGTGATCTAACATAAATAAAAACACTGTCAGGCCTAACACTGCAAAAACCCAACATGAGCACATGCAGAAGCTGCTGCCAAACCTGCATTCTACCAAATGGCCTGAAGGGGGTGACTCGTGTTGTTGCATAAAATTCCTCCTTAATAAAGACCAAAACACATGTTACTTGTCTTTATCACTGGTCCATAACCTGCAGTCTCAGAAGAGCCAGATGGATGATGGCCACAAGTATCTCAAATTTAACCTTGTCATCAATATAAATTGACGCTCAGATCTGTCTTCTTCCGTCCTCAGATCCTTACGTGAAAGTGAACGTTTTCTACGGCCGTAAGCGCATTGCCAAGAAGAAGACCCACGTGAAGAAGTGCACGCTGAACCCGGTCTTCAACGAGTCCTTCATCTACGACATCCCGCCCGAGCTCCTCCCCGAGATCTCCGTGGAGTTCCTGGTGGTCGACTTCGACCGGACCACCAAGAACGAGGTGCTGGGCCGCCTGCTGCTCGGCCTCCACAGCCCCTCCTCCTCTGGCGCCTCCCACTGGAGGGAGGTGTGCGAAAACCCCCGCCGGCAGATTTCCAAATGGCACAACCTGAGCGAGTACTGAGGGAGGAGGAGGAGGAGGAACCAGAAACCAGCAGACACCACCGAGCGGCTGGGACTCCACCAGTGATCCCACTGGGAAAAAAGACTCAGTGTACAGCACATTTACACACCCACACACACACACACACACCAACAGCATACACACACACCGTTGTGATCATAGTTAAACTCTGTCTCTCTTATCTTTCCACCACCTCGACATTTGCAAGTGTAAGAAAAATCCTGCAGTTGTTTTACTTCAGCCGGTAAACAAAAGAAAAGCTGTTTTTCAAACCCATGAAGCCCATTTTTAAGACTCTTCTCGTGTCTCCTCTGGCTGTCTGTGTGTCGACGGGGGGGAGGTGGAAGGAATGCTCAAATATGATTTAAAAAAAAGCGAAAAAGAAGAAGAAATTCAAGAAAAAAAGACAGACCTTCCCCCCCGCCCACCCTCTTGCTATTGTTGTCATGCAGTTCATCGCATGTCTGTCTGAAAAGAAAAAATAACTGAATGAAGAGTTGAGAGCTGCTGACATCACGCTGACTGAGAAGGAAACTTCAGCTCTGATAGAAGAAAAAAAACTTCAGCTTGATGAAACTTAACTACTCGGTAACATATAACTAAACATTGAATATACAAGTATAATTACTCCTCGATAGGACCAAATAAGAACCTGCTAAAACGTCCGGCTCAGCTGCTCCACCACCGCGTCTCTGGACGGCTGTTTCAGTCGGCAGCATGCTCCCTGCCTGCAGCCGTCACACAGGACTCCACCCTCATGCATCGCTCCTGCAGCGGGTCGCACCACCAAACAAACCCTGATCCTGAAGAAGAAGGTGGCGGTCCGCCCTCATGTCATTCTCAAGTAAATGTGAAATAAAAACTGGCTAATATCTCCTGACTGATTGAGCAGATGATGTAAAGATACTGGTTTGTGACATGAAGACTTTCCTCCAGACTCCTGTTCTGAAGCAGAGGGCAGCTGTGGTGCTGATGAGTGTTTCCATGATGACCAGGAAGCTTGAAATCTTTTTCTGCACAAACTCCAGTCTCAGATCTGAAGAGTTTAAACTGCTATGCATAAATGACTTAGTAAAAAACGCGTTTGATTATTTGATTTGACATTTTACTGCCATGCAGGCATTCTGTCTAAGCTTTTAGATACCAGAAAATAGAGATGTCTTCATGTCGTTTTTACCCATACTGGTCTGACGACACGTCGGGGGTCTAAACGCCTGTCAGAAGCTTCATGATGTATTTTAGCCTCAGTTTCAGAAGGGAGAGAAGGTTCACAGATGTTCACTCTGCTCACTCTTGCTGTCGGGGGGGTATCTCATTGGTCTTCAGCTTATGCTGGATCCACACATATGCGTCACAGTAACACGTACGGAGGAGGTGATGCTTTGGGTTGATTGGGTCGTCATAACTAAAAGTCAAGGAAGAGCAGCATCAGTTGTGTTGACCAGCTAACTGCTGGTAACCGTGACCAAGTAGCCCGTGAGCTGAGTGAGAAAAAGAGTGGGGAGCCAGGTCTCCCTGGAAGGGAGCGAGCTCTTCTGATTCGCTTCATCGGGTCGATGTAGCATCGGTTACGTTAAAAAGCACCAGCTCGTTAGTTAGCAGCCACGCTAACCCAGCCGTCCCAGATTCATCCACTATCTCTGCCACTTACTGAAATACGATTGAACACTGCGATTATAAGTTTTTCCTCCTTTTTCCAATCATAGACGGATACGAGCCACTGTAGAACCGCCCTACGTACGATTTCATCGGCTAGCGGTTGCTAGGTTGGTGATTCGTGCCTTGAAACGTTTGACGGAAGCAGCAACACAACGCATGCAACCAACAGTTCATTTCAGCGACGGATGATGTCAAAGTTTCCGTTAAACTCGTCTCGCTGTTTGACCAGACGGCTCCTTAAAGTCTATACGATCACTCGTTTTACATCTACCAACAACCGTGCCACCTCTGGAACCGTAACCACCGTTCCGGCCTAAAACAACGGCGTGCCGCCAACAGAATGCTAATGACAGACGGCTCCATCAGTCCAATAACTTCTGAACTGACCGCTTCCACAGCTGCTGATGCACAGCTGGTCCTGTAGCTGAGAGGTAGCAGCGCTAACAAAAACACGTCTTCCTGCGCTGGATTTTAGGGCCACGAAGAAGAATGGTTGGTACGGGTCAGAGCGTAGACGTAGATATTTTTTTGCAAGAATCAGTATTTCCAGTGTTGGAATTTGGGGGAGGAGGGTATAAAAAGAACCCACAAACTGAGCATGTTTCAGTAACAAAATACAATTAATGACTTAAAGATGTGATCAATGAAGAACCAGAAGTATCATGATTCATTGATCTCTGTTAAATGAAATCTATGTGAAGGTATATAGAAACAAGTTTTCATTGATGATAGAAAATTAAAGATCTGTGTATCACTACTGAATCATTTTGGTGAAAAATGAATCATTCCTGAATCTTGTCGTTCTGACGCCATCTTACAGCAGGAAATCATCCTTGTAAAGACAGAAACACACCCCTGACAGTGGCGCCTTCCCCCCACCAGAGGGCACCACAGAGACGACTCTAAGAATAGTATTCAGCACTAAAACAGCCCAGAATATATAAATACAGCTGCTTCTGTGGCATCACACTCATTTTTCTGCTGGTTTCATTTCCAACCAAAAATAAAAAAGTCATTTTTCAGTGACAAACGAACTGAGATTATGACTAAACTGACTAAATCAAGCCCTGACCTGCAGTTAAATTTATGATTAAACATCGTATCACAGCTCTCCTCTGCTTCTCCTCCTTTACTTTCTCTTCTTTGTGTCCTCTGGTGCATTTTTCTGTCCTCCTGACCAGATTTGCACTCGTTTGTGGTTTCTGCTCCTTGTGAACGCTCTCCTGTGAAACGACTGTAAGCTAGCAGACGGGACGCTTTCTAGCGATCTGTTTCTGCGAGTCCCAGTGAATGTTTACCCAAGATGCATTTTTGTTGATTATCAGTTTCTTTGAATGATTTTACACTTGAGTCTTCAAAACCACATTTTAGTCCTGGTTTGAAGTTAATCCACCTAAAACCTGCTGAAATCAGAGAACAAAAACTTCTGTAAAAATAAAAAAGAACATTGAGAACCTCCAGCTCAGTCTCCATCATCGTGGATCGTGGCCTCGTTGGATCGACCAACAGACTGATGGACTGTAGATTTGTACAGACGTGAAGACGTGTGCTGGTTTCCTTCCTGTCTGATGTCCTCGGAGCTTTAGTGTGTTTGAGCGCCCCCTGCTGTAGACCTGGATGCTAACCTCTGTGTTGGGTTTGTTAACACTCAGTGGACGTGCAAATAAAAAACAAGTTAGCCAAGACGGCCTCGCGTCAGCGCTCATTTCACCATACCAACATGTTTCCTTTTCTTCCTTTCACCTCTTATGAGCTTATTTTATCTCCGTTTCAGTTTTTTTTATTTGTTTTTCCATTTCTTCTCTTTATGTGTTCATTTTGAAATACTTTTATATTGTTTTAATATAATCGTTTTTTTTCTGTTGTCTCTCTTGGTTTCTTTCCTTTGTCCTCTTTGTGTGGTTTACCTGAATAAAACTATAAATGTCAGCTGTTGTTTAACTGAACTCATCAACAAAAGTTCAGCGTTTCCTATGTTTACTGTAAATTGCCACAGTTTGATTATTGATTGAACCGGACAGAATTTTATTCTGATTAAAAAGCCAATTCTGTCGCGCAAACCATGATTTAAGTGCACCAAAGAAATAACTGTTAAAAGACGATAATGTGTCCCACAAAATTCAGGCATTAGTGACCAAAAAGAAAAACCCCAGACAGCTTGATTTTCTCAAACGCAGTTCTGGTTTCAGTCTGACGTTCTGCTGTTCCATCATGATGAATCATGTTGGAACACTTCAACAGACAATATTAGCATCATCGATTCTGATCCCACAGAGGTGTTAATGGTTCCTCAGACATTAGCTGATGCAAAAACTCACCGTTACAGGATGTTGACAGAGTTAAGGAGTACATTTAGTGACATTTATATCAAATAAAACAAGACGACTAGAGGAGCCAAAATGTCTAATTTGGAAAAACAACAGAGAAATCAGTCTGCTAAAATAAATGGTGAGATGTTCTGGGAGGGTTTATAGTGTTTAGATTTTCACAACAAAAATCCAAAGAGGCATTAAATTCAATTTTAAATATGTAGCGTCAATTACAACAAAGATGGAAATAAAATGTTTGATTTTTGTTTACTTGTTTACTTGACTCTGGCTATGTTTACACTTCGTTTTACACCTATCTTGTAATCTGTAACTGTTACTTTGATGCTAAAAATCTCCAAATACGACAAAGTTGCTGGTACATCTCAAAAACAGGCCTACATTTGTTAGCTTGAAAGATCTGAGCCACATCTGGACAGATGTGGGGTCTGAAAATGAGGGATGGGGCCTCCTCATCCAGGAGGCGGGGCCAACTGTTGTTTTTCAAGCTGCCTCTGCACAACGGTGGTTCGTGCTGCAGCCAATCACAGCACCAGCAAGGTGATGTATTCAGAGTGAACGGAAGAGTGTTGTGAAGACGAGAGACTTCATCGTTCGTCCAGATGAGCAGATGTCTCTCACCACTTGTAAATGATGGGCCTCAACAACCACACGCCCTAATGCTGCGTTCTTGTGCAGTGGAGGTAAAAATGTTCCATCGCAGCTCAGACACGGTGGTGGTAGACCTCACAATGAGACAGGAGCAAAGATGAAACAGAACCGTCCTGCAACCAAAGTCAGGCTGCGACAGCTATCAACAGCATCAGAAGTTTGAAGGAACTGTCTCAGAGTGAGGCCCGATCTCTGTCAGCTAACCAACCAATAGGAACACACCATGAAATAACGCAAACATCAGGCACAGTAGCCTAGCAACAGCCGCACCAGACACAACAGATGGTTTGTCCAAATGTATATGTCTATGGTCATGATGTGTCTCAGACATCTTCTGGGGGAGATGTTTTGGGTATGTCCAACCAGAAGGAGGCCCCAGAGACAGACTCAGGACACACTGCAGATGTAGCATCTCCTAGCTAACTGGGGAACACCTCTTCCTCCTGGAGGAGCTGGAGGAGGTGGCTGCTGCACCCACGTTGTCAGAATGTAGTCTTGAGTGTGTTTATTTTTGATTCTTAAATTATCTTTTTAATTTCACTTGCATGAAATTCCCGTTAATGTGAGTGAACGTCAGAGCTGCTTTGACTCCACAACAGACTTGTTGAACACGTCACCATCTCCAGCTGAACTTTCCAGCATATATGAAAACCACAGAAGCCAGTGTGATCCAGCGCGCTGAATGAGAGTCAGTGAGCGGCTCAATCACATGAACGTTTCCCAGAAAGACTCGAACACTGCTCCCTTCATGAGAGGCACCCTCCGACCTTCCAGCGCCTCTTTCCTCTGGCTTTTTCAGAGGAAGAACTGCACACTGTTGAACTCAGGAAATTACGTGTTGGTGTGTCTGACCTGAGGTTGCATCATTGGGATGAAAAGATGGGATTAATTTTATAACAGGAATGTTCATTGATGGAAACAAAGTACACGAAAATAAAACCAGCCGGTGCAGCTGAGCTGCAGTTCTTCACACTGGATGATTAAATAATTCACCATGTTGCATCCATCTTCATGGCTTCTGTTCATGATTTTCATGTTAAAATCATCCAACTTGGAACAGATTTTTTTCTTGGTATTGAAGAAACCACAGGTACCAGGTACCTCAAAAGTTCTACGGTTAGAAATGTAAAATATAGGAGGTAAAATGGTCTCCTGTGACTCTGCTTTACGCTCCTGAAATGAAAATGCAACTCAAAGCAACACTGCATGAACGTTTCATCAGGCAGGTATGAATCTTGGACTGGCCTTTGGTCGTTGGCGAGACCAACAGGAAGAAACAGGAAGAACCATCGCTGAGTGTACTGTGTGTGTGTGTGTGTGTGTGTGTGTGTGTGTGTGTGTGTGTGTGGCAGGTCCATGGCTGGTGAGGCTCTGACTCCATCAGAATGAGATTTATGAATGAACCCATCAGAACCCATCATCTGATCAGCAGCAGTCAACAGGTTGTTTCATAACCTGAAACCTGGGGGGGGGGGGGGGCTATGCCAGCACTCCCAGCACTGTCGCAGCCCCCCACCCTACACCAGCACTCCCAGCGCTGTCGCAGCCCCCCACCCTACACCAGCATTCCCAGCACTGTCACAGCCCCCCACCCTACACCAGCACTCCCAGCCCTATCGCAGCCCCCCACCCTACACCAGCACTCCCAGCCCTATCGCAGCCCCCCCAGTGTCCTCATAGCTGTGATCAGCAACAGCACTGTTACGTATGATCTGACCTGGAGGAAGCATGTAGAGGTTGAATTTGACCCATGGAAACAACAAACCTCCTGCCTTCAAGATAAGATCTGAACCAACTGACAACTGGACCTGATAACCCCACCTAGTTTTCCAGTCTGTCAAGGGGGATTTTATGGTTGAGTTTGAAGAAATCTCTTAATTAATCTCTTAGTTTTCGGGGCTTTCCGTACTAAACCCTCTCGCGCTCACCATTGTGTTTCATCAATTTTCCTTTTAAAGGCACTTTTTATTTGAGTAGTTTAATAGGGATCTCTGTCCTTTATTTCCTGAGTCAAAGACATCAGCAGGACAATCATCCATCCATCCATTATCTATACCTGCTATTTCCTGTGTAGGGTCACGGGGGTCTGCTGGAGCCTATCCCAGCTCAGTACAGGGGTCCACCCTGGACTGGTTGCCAGATAACGTTTTTCGTCTTCATGAAGCTAAAAAACCTTTAGCTGGAGACTGGTCTGGACTGCAGGCAGTAATCGAACACACACTAACGAAGCTGGAAGTCTTCAGACTGATGTCTGGCATCTTCCTACTGAAATGCCATCGCTTCCCAGGATGGTATGTCACCTGGATGGTGTCACGTCTCTTTATTATTTTTATCGTATTCTGAACCGTAGCTGTTGACAGGCGAGAGCTGTTGGTATTTGTGGATTGAGGATCCTGGCGCCCTCACATGCTACCAGTTGATATGTAGAATTTTCCAGAGACATTTCCGTCCTCCTACTTTATTGTGTTGATAAACAAAGTTTTGCTTTGTAAGACTCAAAAAAAGAACATGGGTAACAAACAAAGTTGGCTCATGTACAACAAAAGGCTGTAAAGAAGAAGAAGGAAGACCTGGAACAACTTGGCAACTGATTACGTTAATTATCAACCGGTCAGTGACGATTTGGGGAATAAAAAAGATTATCTTCAAGAAACATGGTTTCTCAAAGATGGAATGCAAGCAAATGTGCCTTTAAACTGTAAAACGGCTTCAGAGTAATGTCCCACGGCATGAAATTGTGAAAACTTTAAATGTGTCATCGTCTACATTTCACAATATCGTCAGAAGATTCCAAGAAATCTGAGAAATCTCTGCGTGCCAGCGACAAATCAGTACTGTATTCCCTCTGGCAGCACTGCGTCAAAAACAGATTCAGTTCTTTCAGTAAGACTGGATGCTGCACTGGCCAGCCTGAAGCTTCTCAGAAATACTCTTCAGAACGCTGTTGAGGACTGGCTTAAGAGAGAACACTTGGCTCAAAGCTGAGTGTGGCACGGTGGAGGTATAAAACTCAAAGGAGCAACAACGCCACCCTGAGAATCTCACTCAGGGACTAAGTTTCTTAACACCAGGCGCACAAGTCAATTTACTCGAACCAGAGACGTGGTTCCAAAGTTTAATAAGAAAAGATATTTATTTAGCAATCATATTTCCTTTTTTTACATGTTAAATTTAAAAACTCAATAACAGAAAAAGAAAAAGACTAAAGCTGGGGACTGGTGGATGGACCTGGGCTAGTGCGAGGAGAGAGAGATCCAAAGAAACACCAACCAACTTAAATCACCCTACATGTGAGAAACTCAGTGAAACAACCCCCAAACTCCACAAACACAGCAAGACACGACGAGAGGATCCCACCACCAAGTCACCAGCACTGCCACCATCAGCCTCCAGCAACTAAGAA
>JBAMYA010000008.1:19262346-19273312 GCA_037176975.1 Arrhamphus sclerolepis
ACTGTTTCTACAAACATCTGTGAAAGAACGGGTCTCTCAGGAGCTCAGTGATCTCCAGCGTGGTTCTGTGATAGGAGGCCACCTGAGAAACAGGTCCAGAGGTGAAGTTTCCTAAATATTCCAGTCAGACTGAGATCCAGACCTTCTGGTCCAACATCAGAGTGACCTCACAAATGTGCTTTTGGAAGAATGGTCAAAGGTGGACCCACATCAGACAGAACCCTATTGCTCCAGTTAGACTGCTCTGGTTAGAGCGCTCTGGTTACAGCGCTCTGGTTGGAGTGCTCTGGTTAGATCAATTTGTTTAAATCGCTCTGGTGACAGCGCTCTGATTTCAGCACTCTGTTTAGATCACTCTTGTTAGAGCGCTCTGGTTGGAGTGCTCTGGTTAGAGCGCTTTGTTTAAATCACTCTGGTTGGATCGCTCTGGTTAGATTGCTTTGTTTAGATCACTCTGGTTGGATCGCTCTGGTTAGATCGCTTTGTTTAGATCGCTCTGGTTATAGTGCTTTGTTTGCTCTGGTTAGATCACTTTGTTTGGATCGCTCTGGTTAGAGCGCTCTGGTTGGATCGCTCTGGTTAGAGCGCTTGTTTAGATCGCTTTGTTTAGATCGCTCTGGTTGGATCGCTTTGTTTAGATTGCTCTGGTTAGAGCGCTTGTTTAGATCGCTCTGGTTAGTTCGCTTTGTTTAGATCGCTCTGGTTAGAGCGCTTGTTTAGATCGCTTTGTTTAGATCGCTCTGGTTGGATCGCTTTGTTTAGATCGCTCTGGTTAGAGCGCTTGTTTAGATCACTCTGGTTGGATCGCTCTTGTTAGAGCGCTTGTTTAGATCGCTCTGGTTGGATTGCTTTGCTTAGATTGCTCTGGTTAGAGCGCTTGTTTAGATCACTCTGGTTGGATCGCTCTGGTTGGATCACTCTGGTTAGAGCACTTGTTTAGATCGCTCTGGTTCTTCTCTGGCCAATGGTTGTCAGGATGCTAAACTGCAGGTATCTGCTGATGAGGCTGTGAAATCATCCACCGTGTTGGAGGAAAACGCATGTTGAAATGACTGGAGGATTTAAACTCAGCGTGAACAGAGGGATTGGAGGGAGCTCTGCAGGAAGAAGGTGTTTAAGCTTCAACTCGTACAACGTTTAACACAATCAGAGAAAGAACACATTTCATTTTACGACAGTAGTGGGAGGTTTAATGTTGAAAAACCTCCTTGGGCTCAGTCCTGAGACCAGGATTTCTCTGTAGGTTCAACTGATCCGATTAATCTGAGCAACATCTGACCTGCAGTAGGATTAGTGGATTTATTCATCGGCTCACGTGATGAAAGCGGTCCAGTTTGTGGGTTTTTTTAGGGTTAGAGGGTCGACCTTTTAGCCGTCAGAGACTCCGCACACAGAGTCCTCTGTTTGCAGATTTCACGTTTCTGATTTAGACCAATTAGGAATTAATCTGTTTTGTTCTAAATAACTAAAAGCATGTAAAAACGAGGACTGGCAGCCTGTCAAGGGCGTAGCCCTGCTTTTCATCCTGTGAGTAATGGATCAGTTTAAAAATAAACAAAAGCACACAGAGTAATGGGAGTGATGATGATGATGATGATGATGAGCAGACTTACAGGTGTGCATGAATCAACTGTTGAAGGTTCAAGCTGCTTCATGTAAGCCAGTATTTGATACCAGCTCTAAGCCCTTGTTCTTGCTTTGAAGCTGAACGTGAAGATGAAACATGAGCAGATAGTTGGATCCTTTGGTGACAACCTCGTCTGCTGCCATGAGCCAGAGCACCAGATGGGAGTTTTACTGAAAACCAGCGTCTGTCAGTGGACGTGACATTGTCAAAAGTCTTAAAGGAGACATTATGGATAAAACAAACAAACAAAAACCTTTTCTGTGCTTCAGTTGTTGGTTTTGGATCTCTGAGGTTCTACCAGATCACAAACACAGACATAAACTGCCACCTATAGGGGAAAACAACGCTGCCTGTTGAGGGCAACAGGGACCACCTGGGACCCCACTCCCCCGTCATGGACTGTTGTCTCTCCTCCCCTCAGGCAGGAGATACTGCAGTGGAGCTCCATGACAGCTTCTGCCAACTGCCATCAGACTTCTGAACACCTGCAAAAACCTCAGACACAAACAGTTATTTATTCTGTCCACCTTTGGAAAAATCTCACACTTTAACAGACTTAAACATTATTTATTCTATCTTCTATACACCTTGATTATGGTTGCACATACAGTTTTTTGCATACACTTTTTGCACATAGTCTTTTTGCAAATACTTGCATATGCAGTTTGCACTGTTATATTTTACATATTTATACTTCATTCTCCTCTGACCTGGTTTTTATCCTTTTTGCTCTTTTTATTCTTGTTGTTTATCCAACGGTTTTGTTGTGACCAATATGCAACGTAATTTTGTTCTGCAGTTCATCTCAGATTTTATGCTTGAATGACAATAAAGAATCTGAATAAAGACACATAATAAACACACCACCAGGCAGCCTGATTCTGAAAACGTCTTATTCAGTCCACATGACATCACTGGCGCTGAATAAAATTTCTGTCCATGATGAACATTATGTGGCAGGTGCAGAGCATCATGCTGGGACTAAAAACTGCTGCTGTTCTCTCCATCTCTGAGGGCTCTTTCAGTTAAAAATCTTGTGAAATTGTGTAAAATAAAAAATAATGAGTATATGTGTCCTTTAAAGCCAGTCTATGTATAACTGTAGACTTAAATAAAACTGCATGAACCTGTGATGTCACTCAGAGATCTTTCTTTTTACTGCTGCATCCTGGTGGATGGACTTTACTTCTTCAGGTCCTTCAGTGTTTGCAGCCAGATGTTCAGATCTTCCAGAAGTCTGAACATCTTCTACACAACACAAAGACTCAGCAGCAGAGTCTTCAGAAGATTCTTCTGGGACACAGCTGGAACCTTCTGCTGTCAGTCAGACTTAAGTAGCAACAGCTACTGCAGCAGTTAATTTATTGAGCCCTGAAGGGAAAGTATTTTTGAACTGACCTGAATGGAAGGAGCAGATCTAGAAGCCGTTTCCATGAGCAGGGGTCCGAAGTAAAACTAGAAGTCACCAGAGCTGATGAAGGTAAACTACCAGCTGGTGGCAGTAGTGTTAGGAACATCCAAACGAGCTGTAGAACCTAAACCATGTCAGGACAGCACATCTGCATCTCCAGCTGTGGACAGAAGGGTTGTGGCTGCTTGAAGCAGTTTTTTTTTAACCTCTTCCTGTTCAGGTTGTTTTTGTGGTTTAAGTGAGCTGCAGCCCATCCTGATCATGATGATTGTCTCCTCCTGCAGAGGCATCATCGTCCTCAACTCCACCCTGAGCTTCGAGGTGCAGCCACAGGACGACCACCAGCATCAGGAGGAGGAGGAGGAGGCGGAGGGAGGAAGCGGGAATGGTGGGAGCGGAGGAGGAGGAAATGATGAGGAAGGAGTCCATCTGCTGTTCTCCTCCAGTCCTCTAGATGGCGACAGCGCAGGAGGCTGCGGAGTGTCGCACACCGCCATCCCCCCCATCTCCAGCTCCACACACACTCACAGGGTGAGACACTTGATTCAGGTCTTTATGAGCCTCCACAGTCCAGACTGGTGAGCGCTGATTGTTGCCAGGACCTGTTGCAGAGTTTCCTTCATTAACCTCAAAGGAAGACTGCACTGCTAATCCAAAAGAGAAAGAAAGAAGTCTCTGAGATTTGGTTGGACCCCTTCAGCCTTGATCACAGCTCACATTCACCGTGACATCGTCTCCATAAGCTTCGTTTCCTCTGACAGCATTCGTTTCCTCCAAGACCTTCTATTGATGATGGAACAAAGTCTTCTTCTCTGTGGCCTTCAGGTCTGGACTCTGTCATTGTCACCTTGAAGTACATCTGTGACACCAGAGAAGAAAAAGTCCATTGATGGGAAAACCTACTGAACCTGGACCAGATCGTAGACTGCCCGTCAGGCTTGTATGTAGACACTAGGCATGATGGGAACATCCCTCTGGAACAGTCTATCTAGACTGGTCAGACCACGTGACCTCCTTCCACTGCTCCAGTCTGAGTCCAGTCTTTGTGCCCTCTGCCTGAAGCCTTTTTCTGATCATCCTCATTCTTCTGAACCAGATGAACATCTCCATGTCCACGTCCACAGGATGATTCTGACATGGTTGTTGAAGAAACGAGGAGCTGCTGCTGCATCAGTTAGTTAAATCAGAGCCTCTCGTTAGCTAATTACTGCACTGTTGATTAGCTAAATCCAGGTGTATATGTTGTTGCAGAATGAGATAAGAATCAGTCGGTGGAACACCAGAACTGGGTTACAGGTTCTTGGAAGGTTGGAGTGCAGCGGAGAGGGGCGAGTTTGAAATCTGGACTGGACTGTTGTGTTTGACATCACAAGCGGAGATGGTTAAAGTCTGATGGTCCAGCATCAGAGACGCTCCTTCACTGTAACAGTGGTCCCCAACTCCAGGCCTCGAGGGCCCCAATCCTGCATGTCTTGCACGTGTCCCTGCCACAACACACCTGATACAAATGAACATGTCGTTAACAGACTGGTGCAGACCTGCGGCAGACCTCCTTGAATGACAACCTGATGGTGATTTGTTCATGTGAATGATGTGTGTTGTGGCAGGGAAACATGCAGGACTGCGGCCCTCGAGGCCTGGAGTTGGGGACACCTGCAAACACGTCCCAGACTTCTCCACCTGTTGTTAAACACACTCCAGCACGTCCTCCTCAGCTCGTCCCGCTCTGTCTGTGGTCTGTCCGCACGTCTTCAAAGCTCCACAAAACTACTGACGTCCAGGCAGACCTAAGTTCTCCTCAGAGCTCCAAGATCTTCCATTTCATATACTGGTGACCTCACATTCTCCATGACGATTAGAAGAGGAAACTCAGCGTTTTACTCCTGCGCTATTTAATGAACTTCCATTAAAGGCGTCCATATTTAGACAATGCTCTGGTTGCCATGGTTGCGCATCATAGCAGATGTTGATGAGGACCAGAATCACCAGCAGTTGTGGAAGCAGCACAGCTGGTGCAGGAATGTCTGCTTTTGTGAACAAAACAGACTGATTTTGTCTTTTTTTATAAAGAAAAAGAGGAAGTGACGGCTAGAACAGCGTCACAGGAGTGGCAGCATCTTCTTCGTTTGTGTTTGTGAGTTGATAATTAAAACAACCTCCAAATGCAGCAGCAAGCATGAGTGTATGTGTTCTCGGTAAGATCTTCAGGACCATCTCTGCAGGAAGCCAAGTGAACCTTGAGGTCTTTTATTTGCTCAAATGCAGCTCCTGAGGGTCTGGAAACGTTCAGGCTTCAAGTGCTTCCAGCACCATGAGTTAAAGTTTAGCATGCTGTGTACATTTTTTATAGTGTTACGAATGATTCTGCTTCTTGTTTGTCTACAGACAAAGAGAGACATCCTGTCTGAGACCAAATACATCGAACTGGTGCTGGTGGTGGACCACCAGGAGGTCAGTGTGTGTGTCATTGCTCAGCCTGTTCATAGTTTTCTAGTTTTAACAGGTTATATGTACATTACCCACAATGCAACTCAGCTGATATATTTAAGTTAAAGCAGCCTGAAGCGTCTCAGATCAGATCAGGGACAGGCTGCAGTAACATGGTGGTGACACTAGATGGCAGTGATGCACTTTATCAGCTGAAGAAGACGAGCTCCCTCAAACCAGCAGCTCATCTTCCTTCCTGTCACTGCTTTTCAAATTCAAATTCACTTCTTTTTTTTTCTTTCTTCTTTTTTTTTTTAAATATAAAATCATTTCTGTCCCTCCCAGTTTCTGAACTACCAGAAGAACAACAAGACCATCATCTACCGCATGCTGGACGTGGCCAACCAGGTGGACTGGGTGAGAGTCCAGACCTCCTTTAGATGCAGGTCAGAGTCGGACTGTTGTGACAGAAGAACCCCTTCTTCCTGTTTCAGTTCTACCGTCCTCTGAACGTCCGTGTGGCACTGACCGGTCTGGAGATCTGGAGCGACCGCGATAAGATCCGTGTGGAGAAGAGTCCAAGCGACACGCTGAACAACTTCCTGGACTGGAGAACCAGGGACCTGCTGCCGCGCCTGCGCCATGACAACGCCCAACTGGTCATGTACGTGTTTCTCAGACCTTCGGTTGTCCTGGTGGATCCAGGAGGTCACAGGTGTGATTTTTCCTCACAGGGGGGAGTCTTTCGATGGCACCACCGTTGGAATGGCGTCACAGTCGTCCATGTGCTCCAGAGACAGGTCGGGCGGCGTCAACGTGGTGAGTCAGCTCCTCAGCACCAGGTTTGGAGGCGTGTGCTGCTGAGGAGACGAGATTAGTGGCTCAGTGAGGTGACTTCAGGTTCAGCTCTGCTTCACCTGTCGCCAAGGTGGTTTGCGTAATACAGGAGACTGTCGCTAGGCAACACATGCAAAACACTAGCAGTAGACCTGTGTGGCGTTCACTGACGGAATAAAACAGTTAGAATCTGTATTATAAGAATTTTTTATGAATAAAGTATGTCTCTCTCTCTCCATCCCTCGACACTCCCAGGACCACCTGGTCAGCGTTCTGGGCGTGGCCTCCACCATTGCTCATGAGCTCGGTCACAACTTGGGGATGAGACATGACACAGCAGAACGCAGCTGCTCCTGTCAGAACGAGCCTCGTCAGGGAGGATGCATCATGGAACCTTCAACTGGGTCAGAACTACAATCAGAACCACAGTTAAAACTGTAGTCAGAACTACAGTCAGACCCAGTCAGAGCTACAGTCAAAACCACAGTCAGAACTACAGTCAAAACCGCAGTCAGAACTACAGTCAGAACCACAGTTAAAACCGTAGTCAGAACTACAGTCAGACCCAGTCAGAACTACAGTCAAAACTGCAGTCAGAACTACAGTCAAAACCACAGTCAGAACTACAATCAGAACCGCAGTCAGAACTACAGTCAGAACCGCAGTCAGAACTAGTCAAAACCAGTCAGAACTACAGTCAAAACTGCAGTCAAATCCACAGTCACAAACGCAGTCAGAACTGCAGTCAAAACCGGAGACAGAACTACAGTCAAAACCACAGTCAGAACTACAGTCAAAACCGCAGTCAGAACCACACTCAGAACTACAGTCAGAACCACACTCAGAACTACAATCAGAACTACAGTCAGAACCACACTCAGAACTACAGTCAGAACCACACTCAGAACTACAATCAGAACTACAGTCAGAACCACGATCAGAACTACAGTCCTCAGGTTTTGTCCGTCCTTTGGGTTTGTGATGCTGCTCACCTGTGATAATGGCAACATCCATGTGAAACAATGTGCAATAACAACCTCAACCTAGCAGAACTGCATACTGTGTAGCATTGTATTTTTGTATATTTTGTACTTTTGAAAATACTATATATATTTTTAATTCTTGCATACTGATATTTTATTTCTCACTCTGCACCTTATTTGTATTAGGACCAGCACCTTCATCGAAGCCCCTGCAATTTTGTTGTACATAGAGCTTGTCTGTTTGTGCAATGACAATAAAGCTTTCTATTCTATTCTATTCTATTCTATTGTGGGACCTCTGATCTCAGGTTCATGCCCGGGCAGCTGTTCAGCAGCTGCAGCGCTGCAGATCTGTCCGTCAGCCTGCGCCACGGCGGCGGCATGTGTCTGTTCAACGTACCGCAGCCGGACCGCCTGCTGGGAGGACCTCGATGTGGAAACCTGTACGTGGAGAAAGGAGAGCAGTGCGACTGCGGCCTGCTGGAGGTAATCCTAACCCCCCACAGGCCTGCATCTACAACCACTACTCACATCATCTGTACCTTACAGACACTGACCGCACAAAGCTGAACTCAAATAAGGCACAGGGCTGCTACGATCAGGTGATATGTTTGGAACAGGATCTGCTGTTCTGCAGCTTCCGTTCAGTTTCAGATGAAGTCCTGCTCAGACAGAATCCGTCTTTTCCTTTTTCTGAGCGCACATGATGCTTCTCCTTGTTCTTCCTGTTGAAGTATGGCTGTGCTCTGATTGGTCAGGAGTGCGAGGACCCCTGCTGCAACGCCTCCACCTGTCAGCTGGTTCCTGGAGCTCAGTGCTCGTCTGACGGTATCTGCTGCCAAGACTGCAAGGTGAGACAGACAAAACGTCCATCAGAGCGATCCCAGCGTTTCAGTCCGGCGCTGGCTGACCTCAGCTCTCCCTCCTCAGCTGCGGCCGGCGGGGACCGTGTGTCGGGAGCCGCTGGGAGAATGCGACCTGCCAGAGTTTTGTACGGGCTCCTCCGCCTACTGCCCCCCCAATGTCTTCCTGCAGAACGGGGAGCTGTGTGAGGACGGGGTGTCCCACTGCTACGGAGGAGTCTGCGCCAACATGGACACCCAGTGCCAGATGCTGTGGGGACCCAGTAAGAGAACTGAGCTGAGGCCACTCCATACTGGGGGGTTCATGCTGCAACATCAAGCTGCGTCAGTGCTGAACCCCCTTCACGTCTGTCTAGAACCAGTTTTCAGCCAGTGCTGGTAGAGAACCTGGCTTTACTGATCAGTCAGAGCTCCCTCTGTGGCCAGTACGCTCCAGTTTTTATAGTATACTGGTCTTTAGGTTTTTAATGCAGTTGAAACTATGACACGTCGTTTCCAAACATGCTCATCGGGTATCTGGTTGGTAGTGTGGGGAAGCTGCCCCCCAGTCCACAAGTGTGTGATAACACGCATGTGAAACGCTTCAGCCAGGTGGATACTTTTATAAAACGTCCAAACGTCCTCTCCTGGCTGAGCTCAGGGTGGAGGAGCAGCGGCTCTGCTTCAGCCGCCTCAGGATGGTCAGGGGTGGTACTGGTGCTCCTCATTTCAGTCCTCACTCACAGTCTGTGGCGTGTTTCAGAGTAGCAACATGGACCGACCAGGAGAGAGCCTTACCTTCAGGCTCAGCTCTCTTCACCGCAGCACCACAGGTCCAGAGTTCACATCACTGCAGACGCTGCACCCGTCCACCTGTAGAGCTCCTGCCTGTGAAAAACATCCTGAGATACTTAAACTCCTCCTCTAGAGACAGAACCTCCCTGCTGACCTGAGAGCTGTAAAGGTCTTCATCTTTAACCAGTTGTAATATTCCTTTTAATGGAACTTAGATGGATCTTATACTGAGCCAAAATGATGCTAAAGCAGTTAGTTTTGATGTTAAATCAACTGCAAGTAGTTTACACTGAACCATTTTATTCAGTTCATGCTGATCATGTTGGTTTGTACTGAAGTTCAAACTAGTTAATATCTTTACTTTAGTGCACTTATGTTCGATTTAGTTGATCACATAAACCAAGTTAAGAATTAGTTTGAACTGGTTTGAAGTGACCATTTGAAATGATTTGATTTCAATTCAATTTTATGGATTTTACGAAGCCTGAACAGGTTAAACTGGTCTTTTTTCACCCAGTGATGGTTTACATGGAGACTTGTTAGGTTTATATTGAGCTTAAGTCAGTTTATAGACCAGTTCACACTGGATACAAGTGAGCTGTAATGGATCCAAACCAGTGATGATTCATCTTAAGCCAGCTGATGATCGTCGTTGTCTGTCTTCAGATGCCACCAGCGCTCCAGCTGTTTGCTTCTCGTCGGTCAACAAACAGGGAAACAAATATGGAAACTGTGGTCAGCTGGCCAACGGCTCGTACATCCCCTGTGGAAACTCGTGAGTGCTGACCTGGGCCTACAGTTCCCATGATGCAACATTTAATGTGTTTATTTTAACGGAACCAGTCCCGTTGTCCTCTGCCGTTGTCTCACATCACGTCCCATCATGTTCGTTGCCGCTGCAGCGACGTTCGCTGCGGCAGGATCCAGTGTCAGGGCGGGAGGGAGCGCCCCCTGCTGGGCAGCAACGCCCAGATCCTCACCACCACCGTCCGCTTCAACGACAGCGACCTGGTCTGCCGAGGAACCTTCTTCCACCTGGGAGACGACGTGTCGGACCCCGCCACCGTGGCCCAGGGCACCGCCTGCGGCCCTGGCAAGGTCAGTTGGCGCCCCCTGCAGGCCTGGAGGAACCTCTGGGTTTAAAACGGTGGATTTAAAAACATGTAGAGTAGAAGGGTGGCTGGTCTGAGGCACTGCTGACATTCATGATATTTAGAATAAGAGGAAGTCATGGTTCAGTCACTGAAGAGCTTTGATGAATGTCAGCTGAATGTTGTTTTTATGTTTTAGGCCTGTTTAAACCAGAAGTGTCAGGACGTGTCTGTGTTCGGCGTGGACGAATGTCGCAAGAAGTGCAACGGTCACGGGGTGAGTGCACATTCACTCAGGTCTCACACAGGTCTCAGTCAGGTCATCCTGGTCTCCCTCAGGTCTCAGTCAGGTCTCAGGTCTCAGGTGCTGTTTACACAAGAACGTTCGGGGGTGAAAAACGCAAAACATTTTATCAGATGTTCATATCGTTTCCACGGCAACAGCGTTTTGGGGCGTTGAAAACGCAAAAGAGTGAAACCACCTTCCAGAGTGGAGATCTTACAAATGCTCCACTCTCACATCATCGTCTAAACGGTTGAAAACGCAAAACTGTGTTTCTCGTCACGCAGAATTTACGCTTCAGCTGGACAAGTCCATATGTCCGTACTGGTAGGACTCCCAGTCCACTTAATTATTGCGCTTTTGTAGTCTAACGTGATGTTCAGCAGCAGCTCTACTAATAGTGAACGCGAGACACACATGGCTGAACACCTGACGACCATCAAATGCGTGTATGTCGCGCTCATTGTGTGATAACTGTCTACGTCCTCGTCTGTCCAGACAAATGATTAGGTTTTCACGCGTTGTTTCGTCATGTTGTTTCTCTTTGTTATCATATTTTGCGCTGGGAATGAACAGGAAGAAGAGAAGGAGAGAGGTTGTACGCAGGCACTTGGTCTTGGTGGTGCTGCCACCTAGCCTCCTGGCATGCATACTGCTTCAGTAAATAGGA
>JBAMYA010000008.1:19281418-19299331 GCA_037176975.1 Arrhamphus sclerolepis
CTGCTTTAAGGTGGAATAACTGAGGTGGAGAGCGGCTGCTTTAAGGTGGAATAACTGAGGTGGAGAGCAGCTGGTTGATGGCAGAAAGTCAGGATTTAGGAAATATTGAAGAGGATTTTACAACTAAAAGTTGATCATTTTTTCAAAACTTGTGATTTTTCTAAAATTAACTTCTTTTTATTGAAAAATTGTGATTTTTGCAAACATTAAAGTTCCAGATAATTTTTCAGTCTCAGTGATTTAATTTTGTCTCAAAATGTTACAAAAATGATATTTTCCAACAAATAAATCTAATTGTAAGTTCAAAAGTCAGTCTTTTGATGAAGACCACTGTTCTTGCGTATGTTCGTGGAGGAACACCTGCCTGAACTTGTGGCGGTCGTCTCTGCAGGTCGCCGTCGACTTCACGGCGTCCAACGGCGATCCTCGCAACAGCTGCTCTCTGCACTACATCCACCCGTACCAACCCAACGAGTACCTGAAGGCCCTGGTGGCCGTGGGCGAGATCTGCCAGGACTACGACAGGTGGGCCGAGCATCCAGCCAACCACACACCTCCGTCTGCTCGCCCTCTGATTTTAAGGTTCTAGCAGGCGTTTCAGAGGCACTAGCACCTTAAAACATATGTCAGATGAGACAAACCATCAAAACCATTTATTAAACAAAATGATATAAAACAATACGATATGATATTGAACAAATGATACAAAACAATATGATGTGAAACTATATAATTCAAAATGATACGAAAGAATGATACCATCTCTCTGAGCACTAAATTTATGCTTTTTTTTTTTTTCAAATGAGGAGCTGATCTAAAAAGTAGTTGTGGAACGGCCCTTTTGCCTTCATCTGAATCAGAGACTAACTTACGCTTTAAATAAATCAGAAACTAACGTCAGCTTCAATTGAATCAGGGATTACCTCCAGATTTAAATACAAGTTAACTTCAGTTTAAATTAAATCATAAACTTACTTCAACTTCCCCTGAATCAGAGACTGTCAGCTTTAAATAAATCAGAAACTAACTTCAACCTTAAACAAATCACAAACTAACTTCAGCTCTTGTTGAAATAACAGCTAACGTCAGCTTCATATGAATCAGAAACTGACTTCAGCATCGTGAAAGAACTCTCAAGTGTTTCAGAAGATAATGTACAGAACTGAAACGTGCTGCAGGACATGAGACTGTGATGAAAGCAAGTGCAACATCAGCTGTGAGCCTTCATCAGCTGAACAGTGGAGCAGCGAGACTCTGAAGGCGACTGACTAAACAAAAACAAAAGTGAATCAGTGTGGCAGGATGAAGTTTGGCTCTACGGGGTGAAAACAGCGACAGCTGAAAAATAAAACAAACAAACGTGTTTTTGAGACTGAAAGAAAAAAGTGTTGCTAAATCATAAAAGTGAAAACAACATTCTCCTTTTTAAATGCGCTGATCTTTTGGTTTCAGTTTCGGTTCTCTGTCACTGTTTTAGCATGCAGGGGCGTGTCTGGGGGCGGAGCCTCAGCTTTAGTTTTAATCTAAACGTCTGAAACCATCCAGGACAAACATACACAAACGCGTTTCAGCTCTGACTCCTTCCTCTTTTTCTTCCAGTGACAAAATGTTCCCGGCGTTCGGCTTCGGCGCCCGCATCCCTCCTGACTACAAGGTAATTACCCGCCCTTCCCAGCATGCACTCCTGGAGCGGGCCGGCCCGGCCCAGTTAGCAGCCCGTGATTGCACGGCTGCCTCGCCATCCACACCCTCCCATGATGCCATGCGGCTCCCGCCGCTGCGTTCGCCTGGTCTGGAAACAGCCTGTGATTACCTCACACTCGCCCACAGAACCAGAACCTGCTCCGAGGACCACCTTATCATTGCCAGAGATGAAACCCAGCAACCACGCTGCTCTGTGTTGTTGTTACCTGTAGCAGTTCCTGGGTCGGGGTACTGGAGGAGTCCTGGTCCGCTCTTCTGTATGTTCACGTCTCCATGGCTCTCTGAAGGTCTGGACTTTGACCAGAACCTTCCAGAACCTTGATGCGTGTAGTTTTCCTGCGTTCTGCTGTGGATCTGCTACTGTTTGGGTAGCTTCCCATCACATGACCCAGTTTCAGCCCCCCAACCATGACACCTCCACCACCGTGCTTGACGGTGGCTCTAAGCTGAGGTGTCAAACTCATCTCCATGGTTACCAGTAACTGTGTTTATCGTGTATTTCCAGCACCTGAGTCAGTCATAAAAAGTCACACAATCTCAAATTTCACAAAATTTACCACTTTCATCATAAAATTAAGGCATTTGCTTAGGCTGAAATAAAAAAATAAATAAATAAACTTTGAAAAGAAAATAATTTTTTTCTCATTAAATTCCAAATTTGGCTTTGTCAATTTATTATAAAATTGGGATTTTTTTTTTAAATTTAGTATTCCATTTTTTAAAATAAAATCATAAATCAAAAATCTTTTTGACCTTTTTGTAAAAGATTTGGAAAGATCAAGAATTTTAACGTCACAGAATTGTGACTTTTGAACTTAAAATTAAATAAAGACAATTTTAAGAATTAAGACTGCAATGAAAATTGTGTGATTAAAAAGTATTGGTTGTATAAACAAAAAACAAAACTTATTTTATTTTATAAAAAATGTGATTTTTTAAAATCTGATTTTAAGGTCAAAAATGTGATTTTTTTTTTTTTGTTGAAATGTGAGAATTAATGACAAAAATGTACGTTTCTATAAAAAAGAAAATTAAATGTGATATTGACCTTTCAAAAAAAAGTGATTTTAGAATAAAAACCTCAATCTGAGAGGAGTCATACATTTTGTGAAATTTGTGATTTTGAAACATTTATTTATTTTTAATGACTGATTCCAGGCGCTAGCAGGAGATCTGGAAATGTAGCTGGCTGAGAAAGTAAATCTTAACCGGCCCTTTAACAGTATCCATGGTGATGTGGCCCAGGATGAAGAATTTGACACTCCTGATGTAAATGATGCAACAGAAGCTCCTCAGTTTTCATGACATACCGACTGAGAAAAACATCCCACTTCGTCTCAGGACCAAAGTCCACTTGTGTCCTGGAGGCGTTGGCTTTTGCCACAATGAGGCGAATGCATCATGAAAGGAAATGGAAGAAGGTGGAGAAGAGTGATGAAAGGGGACGAAGAATCGGAGCTCATTTCATGGTTGGAGATTCCTCTGTAGGTGTGCTTTATCCTTTTTCATCAATGATCAAAACCAACTTCCTGTCCCCCCACCCCCCACCCCTCTCTTCCTCCCCCCGCAGGTCTCCCACGACTTTGCTGTGAATTTTAACGAGGAGAACCCGGAGTGTGCAGGTAGGTGCTTTGATTACTCTGTGAATGAACAAACTGAGAGGAAGAAGGCCTCAGAAGTCAAAGCTCTTTCATGTGATTGGTTCGATGGAGCCCAAGTCGCTCCATCGATCCCATGATGCAACAGCTGAAGACAGCTTCCAGAAGTCTCTGACTCCAGATGATGCTGGTGATGCTGCAGCAGGGACGCAGGAGTGTCCTGGTCTTACAGGGAGAAATACACAGCAGCTCAAAATAAAATAAACTAAAAACCTAAATATTTAATCATCACAGTTCACTAGTTAGTAACGTTTAAATCCAGACACATCTGGCCCCCAAAGGGTTAAAAATGTTTGAATTAGATGAATGAGACCAGTTTCTAAAGATGTCCAGATGTCTTCACATCTAAATGGCTTTTCTCCCGTTCAGAGCCAGAACTTTGAAAGACTTCTTTTTCATCACTACTACAACGCTAACGACATCGGTGCGTTAGCACGTTAGCAGCAACCTGCTAATGATGTGACGACGCAGCGTTTAGATCCTGAAATCCACGATTCAGAGAAGGTTCAGTTGCAGTGTAACGTTCTGTAAGAGAATTATCTACCGATGTCACATCATGAAATGTGACTTGAATTAATCTGATGAGGTAAAAATGGTCTAGCCTCAAAGCTGTAGTCTGATTGGGGGGTTCATTGGAGCACTGGTCTTGGCCCTTGATGATCCACTACGGCCCCCAACTGTCGCTTCATCCAACAAACTACTGCTAGCTGGCTAGCGCTGACTAGTGGCCTCTTTGCCCTTTGACCCTTCCAGGACTGACTCAGAGCTTTCATGGTGACCTGTTAGCACAGTTAACAGTGTAACAAGTCATATTTGATTTCAAATAAAAGTAGCTATCCTCTTGCAACTCATAATTTACAGTTCACAAGTCAATGTTCTCCAAAGGCACTGAGCAGCAAAAGAGCCAAGTCCTAGTGGTCGGTAGAGGAACTGCAGCCTCTAGTGGTCAGTAGAGGAACTGCAGCCTCTTGTGGTCGGTAGAGGAACTGCAGCCTCTAGTGGGCGCTAGAGGAACTGCATCCTCTAGTGGTCAGTAGAGGAACTGCAGCCTCTGGTGATCGGTAGAGGAACTGCAGCCTCTAGTGGTCTATAGAGGAACTGCAGCCTCTAGCGGTCGGTAGAGGAACTGCAGCCTCTAGTGGTCTATAGAGGAACTGCAGCCTCTAGCGGTCGGTAGAGGTCATTTAATGAATAAATGAAGAAATGATCTCAGAGCGTTCCTACTTTGAAGCGTGAGGGTGGCAGCTTCATGATGTGGGGCTGCTGGAAAGACAAGATGGACAGCATTATGAAGACAGGAAGGCCCACTAAATGGACTCAGCTGAACCAGTTCTGAATGAGCAGCACCCATCCCATTTCCAGGTTGAAGCTCACCCAGGAAGTAGGTTTTGTTGCAGTTCCTCCACTGACCACTAGGTGCAGGCTGTTAAAGGGTGTTAAAAGGTCCAGCTTTGCAGCAGAATTGAACATATTTGCAGACTGGTACAGAAGTCGGTTTTGGTCTTCAGAACCATAAATCTGACCAGTCAGATGTGTTTGACTGACAGCTAGCCATATGCTCTGTGGTCACAGCTTTGTCCTGCCTCTTTGCAACATGGCACCTTGCTGGGATTCAGAGGTTCCCTGTAGAAACCTCTGGACCGGATGCCTGGTCCATCTATATGTGTCTGTGGTTCTGACAGGAGCAACAAGCTAAAATCCCAGTGAGATATGACGTAAATCTGGAGTCGTTCTGCGTTAAACATTTAAGACAAATAATTATAGGTGTGTAGCTGTAAGACAGTTTACTGGGACGCTGACAGACAGATTCAGTTTAGATGGAAGTCTTTCACCTTCCTGGCTGCTGAAGGTCTTTAATGAGCTGAGAAAAAAACTCTTCAGCACTGACACTCTTAATTAAGTCTGAGTGTGTCTCAGTGACCTTCAGACTCTCAATCTCATCAGCGCTGCCCCCAGTCGTACTGGGATACCAGACAGGACAGGAAAACCTCCTGACCAACCTCACAACCGTGGCTTTTAGAGAAACAGAGGATCAATAGGTTATATGTGATCAGACCAGACAGGAAACGGGTCATCTGGACCCTTCCCAGCCACTCTAGTTCTTCCTTCTCATGTGTCTCTCCTGCTCAGGTATCCAGGGTGTGGTGGAGGCCTACCAGGCCTGCCTCCCCAAGCTGCAGCTTTATGGCCCCACAAACATCGCCCCCATCATCCAGAAGGTCGCCAAAACTGCCTCGCAGGAGGTCCACACCAAAGAGGCCATGGTGAGATGCCTCCAGGGGCACCAAACTGGTCTGAACTGGAACCAGAACAGAACGTCCACAAGTCAGAATGATGTGGGCTCAGCTGAGGCTGAGGAGCAGATACTCATTAAAACGCTAAAACAGAAGCAATCAGCATCACAGATCATCCATGATCAAGCAAAAAGGCTGGAACCTCCACTGGAATAAACTGTGCTGCTGACTGGCAGGTTACGTTTATTTTTACGTCACATTTCTGCAACAGGACAGTTTTACAGTGTTCTACATCACCAGAGAGGATAAAGTAAGGACATGAACACAAAGAAGATACAAAACAATATAGTAAAAGGTAGAGTTACAGTGACATATCAAAATTAAAATGGCTTAGAACTGATTCTGATTCGGGGGACAAATGGTAGACCTGGACCAGAAGGTCTGAGTGGTCAGGATGGTTGCTTGGTAACATCAAGTCTGTGCTGTGTTTCAGTGCTTTTTAAACTACCAGATGTATTTTTAAGTTTATTCTCTGAGATACAGGGAGCCAGTTGAAGTTGTCTACTTTCTTAAGGCCCTTTTCCACTAGTACCTACTCGACTCTACTCTGCTTTAAGGATTTTCCACTAGTACCTACTCGACTCTACTCAGCTTTAAGGGTTTTTCCACTAGTACCTACTCGACTCTACTCAGCTTTAAGGGTTTTTCCACTAGTACCTACTCGACTCTACTCTGCTTTAAGGGTTTTTCCACTAGTATCTACTTGACTCTACTCTGCTTTAAGGGTTTTTCCAGTAGATCATAGTACCACTCGTACCTCCTTCTTTTGCACTTACTTGACTGGGGTTCTAACTGAGGTGATTTGGGCTAAAATTTGCAACGTCACCAGGATGCAGGCCACTGATTGACCAGAGAGTGACGTCACTCATTAGTCTTGAGAGCAACTCCTTCACACCTGCCATATTTAAAATTCGGCAATAGTGACTGTGATTTACTTTACCTTTACAACATTAGTTTTACAACTAAACTTTAATATGGCGAAAAATGGCAAGCAAGCCTTCTCCATGGTGCAACGAGGATGCCATGACATCCTCCATTGTTTTTGTAAATATAAAAACATATGTAAAGACACCACTGGGTTTTGGGCCGCCTTACCATGAAGGCTCCACCCACATCGAGGTGGTACTGAACTGTAATGGAAAACGACTGAGGCCAAGGTGAGACGAGCTGAGCTCAGTATGTACTAGTGGAAAAGGGCCATTAGTGTTAGTCCAGCTGCATGATTCTGGATCAGCTGCAGCTGTCTGATTGGCTGTTTAGGCAGACCCGGAAGACCAGTTCAGTAATCAGTTCCACAGAAGACAAAATCATGGATGAGTTTTTCCTGATCCTGAGTCCTTCAATCCTGACATGAAGATCTGAAGAGTCAAGTACGGATCCATGACTACATCCAGATTCCGGTCTGGGTCCAGGACTACAAAAGACTAGGTCCAGGATTAAACAACATTATATGATGCTTAAATCTAAACTGTCTGAAAACGGGCATCCTGTACACTTCTGCACCACAACATGATTTTATTGACGTTTCTGATCTTGGATTGATGATAACATGATGAATGGAAGCTGGAGGTAGAAGGTAGCTTGATTCACTCTTCATATGTCTGTCCTTCCAGCAATACTTCATCCTGCTGATCCTGACGGACGGCGTCATCACTGACATGGCGGACACGCGGGAGGCCATCGTCCAGGCCTCCCACCTCCCCATGTCCGTCATTATCGTCGGCATTGGGAATGCCGACTTTAGCGACATGCAGATGCTGGACGGTGATGACGGGATCCTACGGTCCCCGAAAGGAGAGCCCGTCCTTCGGGACATTGTCCAGTTCGTCCCTTTCCGCAACTTTAAACATGTAAGTTCACTGACCGGGGACACAAGCCACCCAGCATTTAGAAGGCACCAGATGTTGCTGTGACAGCTCAGTGTGCTTTAAAGGGCCACTGTGTAGGATGTTCTTCCATTTAGCGGTGAGGTCGTATCCTGCAACCACTCTTTATCCTGCTCCTTTCCCCAAGACTGATTTCCGTCTAGGTCAGCCGAGAAATGTCATTGATCCGGGAAACAGAGAAGTCGTACACTGACACAACTTCTAGTAGTTTTCTCCCAGTTGATGAGGTTAGTTTTGTGAAATATTTTTTTTCATTTAGTAATTTAGATCGAAAAATGTCATTTATGTCCATTACAAGACAACTTATAATCTTGTCTTTTTAAAAAAAAAAAAAAAAAAATAGATTGATTACTTCAATGCTAATATCAGCCAGCAACAACTGAAAATGGAAACAAGCTAACCTAGCGATACAGCTACTGATCCACTATATTATATTTATAGTTCGGGTAGAGGCTCATGGAGCTCGGGAGGTGGGTGGTGGTTGGGTGGTGAGAGATGAGCGTGGGTACCTGGCAAGAACCCGTGTGGGAGAGTTCACTGGCAGCTGTGACGGAGATGGCGCCCCCCTCCAACTCAACAAGGGTCTGCAAGGAGGTGTGTCATAATTATCAAAACAAAACAGCAAGTGCTTCTTCTAATATCTTGTAGCTTTGACGGGGAAATGTTCTTTCTAGAGTCTGACATCTGTTTTAGAAGAATCCGGTAGGTAGGTGGGGGCAGCTGGGCGAGAGTTTGTAGCCAGCTACTGGTAGTGCTAGTGCAAATGCAAAATGCTATTTTCCTGGATGTTCCCTGCCGAGGACCGTAGTTTCAAGATGGCGGGGCAATATGGCGATCACCATTGAACACGCCAACGCAATGTATATATAAATGGTAAATTCAAGAACTTCCAGAACATGATTTGTTGATGGAAGTAATCACTAATTAATGTCATACTTTTGAATGAAAGCGTACATTTTTGTAATAGACAACCTTTAATATTACACAGTGTCCCTTTAACAGTGCCATCACAGAAGCGGAAATGAGTTTTACCATGGACACTAATAGAACCCCATATCATCACAGAGCTGGAATTTGGACTTGATAACAGCACACAGTATCCATTTGTTTGCCAAAAAGACCCAGAATACTGATCAAGAACATAAATCAGAGTGTCATCCGCATATACACTGAGATTCATATTGATTAACATCAGATGGCACAAGAGAATGCAGAAATAAAGAAGCAGAGGTCCTCATACACAGCTTTGTTGTACTCCTCAGTTAGTTAAATAGATGTTTCTACTGTGTGATGGTCCATCCCAGATGCCCTTGAACCCTGAGATGTTGATGTACAGTAATTTAGATTTTGTGGTTGTAGCATTACCACAGAAATCCTTGTCCATGTGGTTACATCAGGTGGTTACCCTTAATACACTTAAATATCTACAGATTCCCTGAATGATTTAGTAATACTTGGCACTGTTGAAGGAGAAATATCCAAATTGCTTTGAAAATATTTTGGAGCAGCATTGTTTGTAAGCATGTAAATGATTTGAAATGATCTCAAATATTTGTTTGCATAGTGAAGATCCTTTGTCCATCTTTGCTTCTCAGAGATGCAGACTTGATGTGAAAAAACATGAAATATCTTGGATTCTTAGAGTCTAAGAAGAAGAAAAGGTTCAACTAAGTGTAGGAATTGGTGCATTTTGGGTTCCCTGTTGTTAGCACGCCTGCAGTGGACCATCATTGTCATGTTTCGTTATCAGATCTACCTGTTTTTTTTTGGTTGGATAAAACTGGTTGATTTTCTAATAGAGGACATGTTGCTGAAACTACATGGGACTCACTCAATTATCCATCTGGTCCACTTTTATCCACCATGGACCCCATAGATTTCTATTTTGCATACACAGGTTTCCCATTTGGGAAACTGGTTGGGTTCGTTTTAATCATAATCTTCCTTCTTTATCTGTTTTCATCTTATTTGAATCTGTTGGATGTTGTAAAGCGCTTCGTCATGTTATTCGGTAAGTGTTTTGTAAATTACAATTACAAACACATTTATCTGTTGAAAGCTTCTGTTGCTCATGATCACCAGATGGTGAGTTCATTAAAAAATGTGGGAGCAAAGTACAGAGAACACAGTGAACATACTTATTTGACACATAATAGCACTACATTACTATTAGCACTTTTTTATATTTCTCTTATTGGCTCTTTTATTAACAGATTTTTAATTTTTTTAGTTTGTATGTGTTCAAATACTATTTTTATAGTCCATATTTAGCTTTTATTTGTCCTTAATTACTGTGAAGCCCTTTGGTCGACCTTGGTTGTTTAAATGCAAAACATAAATAAAGATTGATTAATTGATTGAATGTAGATGTGTCTGAGTGACAGGAGTCTGGAGTGAAATAAAATAAAACGATGGGAGTGTTTTAAATTCATGGTCCAAACATATTGGAAGAGGAGAATGATGAGACGAGAGATGGAAGTCATTGCAGAAATCACTTTTCACCCTTTTAGAGGACAGATGAAGTGGGAATATGCCAGCAGCCAATTCTTTATTTCACTCCAATTATTTTCTGTCCTCACAGAACACGACACTGGTGGGCTCATGTTCATGGTTTGGACTCTTGTTACAGACTCTTGGATGTGTTTTTCCTCTGGGTCTAATTCGTGTGATGAATGAGTTCCTGCATTTAATCCAAAAGGAAGCTATTTTTACTTGACAGCAGTAGAAACAAGCAGGTAAAATGCAAAACAAGGATGTCTGAAGTTGGAGCACCTTTGCACCTAGCAGACCACTGAGACTACTGAAACTGGGTTAATAGCTGTTCACAACTGTGAGTGGCAGTCTTTTGCATATTTGTTAAAAACTAAGAAAGTAAAAAACTAATGTTTTGAGCCTCTGGTCACATTAAGCTCCCTGGTCCCACATGGAGTAGAAGTGCTTTAAGGTGGTTTTGCTCCATCGTCAATAGCTATGTTTACATGGGCAAAATTTCATAATCAGATTAAAAACTTTAGGAATTATATATTCCAGATCCACTGTTTATATAGGAACAAAACCAAACAATCAAACAACCAGTCGGTGCCAGCCTCTGCGGTCTCCTACATCGCAGGACCCCCCCCCACAACCCTCGATTGGATCAAAATTTCTTTCTGACTGAGCTGAATCTGATGTGTTTACATGTATTTTTAACTGACCAGCCATTCATTTACAATATTTGTGTCTATGTAAACATAGCAAGTGTGGACTCAAGTCCTACGAGAACTTTGGTAGTGGAGCACTTTAAGGTACTGTCTCCTTGGCTGGATGCACTAAATTACGAGTTTACATGAAGGCCCTTAAGGATCTGCTGAGTCCTACCATGGTGATGTTGGGTCCTACCATGGTGATGTTGGATCCTACCATGGTGATGTTGGGTCCTACTGTGGTGATATTGGTGTCCTACCATGCCCTAACCCTAACCCTCCAGGCCTAAAGATATGCTGTTTAGGCTAATTGGTATCACACCTTTAATGATGAATCTCCAGAAATGTTCAGCACTTCAACTTGTTTCTTGTGATACACACTAATGAGCTAACAACTTAAAAGAAAAATTAATGATTTTGAAAATCCTCATATCCTACTATTGATTTTAACATGGCTGGAAAACAAAAGCACCATAATGGTTCCATAACTGGGAGCCATTTTCATGCCACTGGAGAGTTGAATTCTTATTTGACCAAATGTCTCCTGTGTTTCCCCCTCAGGCCTCTCCAGCTGCTCTGGCTAAGAGCGTGCTAGCAGAAGTGCCCAACCAGGTGGTTGACTACTACAACAGCAAGGGTATCAAGCCCAAAGTGCCCAGCGAGTACCAGTCTTCCAGGCCATTTGGCCCCTGAGCACCATCAGCTGCCCTCTGGGCAGCACTGCCTCTTGTAGACTGAGCAAAAATGTTTACTGTCTTTTCTTATTGTTGAAGTGGATGCTAAAGGTGCTACAAATCGTGTTTTACATCGGGTGTAATGGTTAAACTTCATGATCAAACCTCTCAGACTTAACAGTCGACGGCTTCACAAGTACAATTAGTTCTGAAAAGACCCGGCATCTGCTGCTGCTCTCTTAGCTTAGGTTGAAGTTTTCTTTCTCAAAATGAGGTAAAAGTTAAAGAAAAGTAGCACAAGGAGCTAAAACCTCCTGTTTGTTCTTCTTTCTTTACACATCATCAACAAACAGCGAACTTGAAATCTAGAAGTGAAGTTGGAGGTAGGAACCAACTCGGTAACATCTGGAGACTAATTCAACTGAAATTAGCTGTTATACCCATGTTGACTCTCATTTTTCTGCTCTCAATCATCCTGAATTCTGTTTCCTCTTCTTTGAGAGATAAATTAATTTGGTACATGTGTGTCATCAAACTTCTGTGCAGACTGATTGACCTCTGGTTGGGTTTACCTCAGGTGTTTTCAGATCTGGTCAGGTCCAGGTCAGGTTATGAACCTAAAAATTATTTTAACACAAGCGAGTTTCACTTCCAGTTTTTCCTCTGGCCAAGGCTACTGTCAAGGCTGATTAATCTTTCTGTATCAAAGCTACAGGCTTTGGTGTAGCCTAATGCGCACCTCTCTCCAAATGCATAGTTGTGGTGGCTCCAACTATGCATTGCGGCAACCACAATTAGTTTGATTGGTAGATTTGTTGTTCGTCTTCAAATTTCCCACCATTTCTTCTTGGTTGGTCACGTAGAATGATAGTTTGCAGAAATGTCTGCGAAAGTGACAGATGCTCAACATTTATCAGCTCCATCTCATAAAAATATTCTTTATTTGCTCCATTGCTATGTCTGTGCTACATACAGGAAGTAAATAGAAGGAAATTCAGCAATGTGTGCTGCAGAAAAAGAAGCCACGCTGCCATCTAATGGTTGATGGTGGAATAAAAGAGTGATGGAAACAATGACATGGGAGTATAAATGGCGACATGGACGAAGCCTATGTGATTAGCTTCAATGCAGAATTAAAATTCAGCCTTCATGTTGAGGCTGTGGCAGCTTCTATGCTACATTACACATATTTTATTAGTCAAAGGAAGAATAGGATTTTTCTTTTCGGATTACATTATCAGACAAAATAAATTTCATTGGCTTCATCTTCTCCTACCTACTGGCAAGAGTGACAAATTAAACCTCTAAACTACTCCAAAATGCTCTATGTAGATGTTATATGTTTTGTATAGAAATAAATATGGAAGGAACTATTTTCTCGTTGAAAATAGTTTAACCTTTTCATTGTTTAATCTGTTAGAGATTAGGTGAATGAGAGCAGAGAGTATAGAATTATGTTTTACGATTCATCACAGTGTTAACTCAGTGGAGTTAGCCAGAAGCTAACTGTATGATTAAGTTATCAAACATACATTATCAATACGAACATCATGGCAGAGCCAGTGAAGACAGAGAAAATGGTTCTGTCACCGTACACGAGTCAGTATTGGACCAGCATAAACTCTCTGGTATGAGCTGAGAGAAGCATAGCTCCTTGTCGGATAGCTAGCCTGGCTGCTATTGGATTAATAAATATTATATTTTTCTTGCCTTCTTTGTTTTCTGCAATACTGATATTAGGCTGTATTACTAAAGGTCTTTGGTTGCTCACTGGTTCATAGTTTATTTTGCAATCAAAGTCAGGAGATGAGGTGATGTGGCTGGCTTCAATAGCTAGCATGCTGTTTACTGTTGTTAATCTGAGCTGGGTGTAGCGATGGTTTCTCTCATCAGCTGGTCAACAAACATACTTGTGCTGCTGTTCCTAGTGAGGCTCACCCAGCGACAGTATTTACCACAGTGGTAACACACAATTACGTTTCTCAACCAGAGAGAGAAGCTAAAGAGTGAGGTAGAGAGCTAGAGAGTAGTATTTCTGCTTTAAATGTGCAATTTGAACTGATGGTTTGCATCAACTTGGGACTGAAAGACATGTTTGCAATCACCACCTGAATGTAAGACAGTTGACTCTGCACTGCCTTAATGGAATGATGCAAATCCTTCAAAAAGTAAGATAACATGATTCAAATTAAATTTAATGACATAGCAAACATAGGTTGATGACATATGTGTTTCTCAACGGGGGCGGTACCGCTCAGCTGTAACAGCTACTGTATGCTGGAATGACCCAGATGTAGAAAAGTGTAAAATGGGAAGCAGCTTGTATTTCTACAGCACCAAAGCGCTTGACACTGTAGACATTCACCTACCGGTTGTCGGTAAAGCTGCCATACAATTGTCTTGCCCAAGGACACAGGAGGAACTCTGGCTCAAACCACCAACCTTCAGGTTCATGGCCAAACACTCGACCTGAGCCACCTTCCCCCAGATAATTATTACTGCTTAAATTAAAGACAAACCTGTTATTAAGATGGGTCACTGTCAATTCTTCTTCTGGCATGAACTTGTGACCCATAAAGCATCTTCTCCTGACTTACCAGAAAGGAAACTAGAAAGGAGTTTTGTCATTGCAGGTATTGCGTAACTCCTCCTTGTGGCTAGCTCCAAATCCATTCTGAGTTCCTCCAACAGCTCCAAAATGGCAATGCTGGATCAGCGATATGTTTTAATGATCTTTTCTTCTTCACACCTTAAAGGACTTGGTGGCTTCTGGTGCACTACGGCTGAAACTAACCTCTCTGCAGAGCAATAAAGAAACTGGCAGAGAAACACAGGCGCAGGGCTCCCACTAGTTTTTATAGTTTAAATTAACTTTCTTTGAAAGTTAGTCTAATCATTCTGCTTTACCCTTCTTTAAGTACAATATTGTTTTCCGTTGGAACTATTAATAAGATCTTTGTTTGCCATTTCTGACTGGCTGTTGTTTAATTAATGTGAATGTTAGGTTGCTAGTTGTTTCTGATTGGTTGCTGTGTAGATTTGATCAAATGGCCCAAATGTTTTGAAAGATTCTATATTCCAATTACATGAATGGTTATTCAACCAAAAATGGTTGAGAACTACAGGTTTATAGGATTGTTGTATCTCATTTTACACTTATTTACACTGTATGTCAAACCTATGGTCTCCATTATCATGGTTGTCATGTGTTTTTATTATATTTTATTGTTTACTCCCCCTTTCCCTTTGCCCCCTACGAGGCCTTTTTTACCTCCTACCAGGCCACTGCCAAATAAGAATGTTAAATAAAGGTTACTTCCACTACTATTCCTACTCAAAATAAATATTTTGCTGTCGTTTGGAGGTCGCTCATGCTCTACGGTCTGATTCACCTAAAGTGGGAATGCAAATCTCAGCTGGCAGGAACTCACTGGTTTACTGGAAGTACAGAGAAGAAAAAGTATGTACCCCCACCGACCCCAGAGGTTGGTGATGAAATAATTCCCAAACTTCTGTAAAGATAAACATTCAGCGAGGCTCCAAGTCAACCCAGAGGAGTGACATTGCTGACACCACACTTTTGTCACCTCTGGGACTGTGTTTCAGTCAAGCTAGCCTAGCACCATCACCCTGCAGAATGACTGACACCAGGTCCCAGCAGACCTCCTTCTGAAATGAATCTCCATGCTGAGCCACGCTGGAGGAGCGTGGAGCTGCTGGTGGACGTCTGCAGTGGAACCTCCTGTTTCAAATGTTTCATCAGAAACAACGACAGTGTTTAGCTGAAGCTTGGTTAGCACAAGCTGCCCTTGCTTAGCTGAGATCCGTCTCCTTACCCCCCCCCAGACCAACCTGGAGCCAAGCATACAACCTTTAGCTGTGTTTCCACTAGCGGAGGTCCTGAGTAGTTTTCAGGGTCAGATCATCGACACGAGTCTCTGTTACCAAAAATGTTCCAGGCTTCCAGGAACTTCTACAGGCTGAAAATGTTCCTGTGTTGGGGGACTGGGCCTGATAAAGTTCATGGGGATGGGGGGGTGGTGGCGTTGACTCTCTGATTGGGTACGTTGTGGGCAGGAGATGACGTCATTCAGAGCCACCATTATACTTTATACAAACAACAAACAGAAACGCTACAATCATCTTTAGCTTCTCCAATATTTTTTGCATCATTTATTTTTCTTCTTTTATTTCCTTGTTTTTGCTGACATCTTCTTTTGGTGATTGCCAGAGTGAAAGTGATGCACTACCGCCACCATGAGGTTAGGAATGGTAGTTTACATGCAGCCTGCTACGTGGGGACACGATGACTGAAATGACTGAGGAGAAGTTCAGACCTGTTAAAATTCCAGATGTCTAGTTTTACCACCAACCACCGCTACTGCAAACACACCTCCTAAACTAAGAATGACTGTGCTCGGCTAGGTTTTTATTCACAGCTCAGAAATCAGTATTGCTAAATGCAAACTCCTCCGATCTTCTACATCAAAGATAGGACAGCGTGACCTCATCTGTCACACGTACGCTTTACATCATCCCAGGTTGTTCCCATAGACTTTGAATTGGATGACATCATTCGTTGTCTGTCGCATCTGTTGCTAATTTTGATGCCACAAAACATATGCCTAAACATATAAACACAAACGTGTGAACCCACCATCTAGGTAGCACTCTGCAGACTCAAAGCTGTGTTTGATTTTGTTCATGAGAAGCTTTGCAGCATGAAAACATGAAGTTGAACAGTAGCTTTTTGTCAGAGGGGAGTCTTGAAGCACCTTTAGCATCTGCTGTGCATGCCGGGCCGCTGGTGGCTTTGTCTGACATCATCCAGGAGTCTTTTTTCTGGGGAGTGACAAGCACACAAACACACCACACTGACCAATCCAAACGCTGCTTCCCTGCAGAGAGCATGACAGGCGGGAAGACAGCGGATGAAGGAATGTACGACCCCCCTCCCCCCACACCTCCCTCCTCCTCACAGACGGTTTTTATAAGAGTATATTGAGGTTTTGCTAAATTTCATAAGGTTCATATATTGTAAAGCATTTTGGATCTCTGACAGATGAACAAGTGAGCTGCCTTCACAGACGTCTGCATCCTCTAGCGTTTCTTCTTTTTTCTAAAGGCGAGAAAGATGCATGAACTGTTGTTTTGCATGCAAATCTCCATGCAGGACCCCCGGGCCCGTGTGGTTTCTGTTTCCTGGTAGTGAGTAATATGAGTAACACTGACGTTTACAATGTTTCCCCACAACGGGGCTGTTCTACTCTGAAGCATGTTCACATGTCCATGGAAATGTGTGAGTAGATTTAAAAAGCACAAACTGAGTATCTTTGGAGACGTCTCTAGGTTTTGGTGATAGATTTTTGGTCACATTGTGGCACAGCACCTGTCCTGATCCGTCTGCAGCAGCTGTCTGAGTGGCAGCAGTTTACAAAGAGCATCAGATCTTTTCTTTCTCTACTGCTCATCGTGTCTTTCATCTTTTAGGAGCTACACTGTGACGCTGCATCTTCTCAATCAGTCCATTAATGGACAACCTCACAGTGTTTAGGTACCAAATGAGGACCCATGTTTAAAGCTGGGTTCACGCTGGTCCGTGGAGGTAAAAGTTTTCCATCGTAGCTCAGAGACGGTGGTGGCAGATCTCACAAAGATGACGACTGTGACAGATATCAGCAGTGTCAGAAAATTGGATGAATTGTTCTCAGAGTGTGACCAATAAGAACGCACCATGAAATAACCAAAACATCAGTGCGTCTAAACAGCACAGTAGCCTAGCAACAGCAGCACCAGATACAACAGAGAAACGAGGAGAAAAATGTGAGACATTCCGTCTTTTTAAAAAATAAATAAATAATTTTTCATTACTATGGCAACGCTAACTTTAGAGTCACTGGTGCATTAGCATGTTAGCTAATGTGATGTGATGACGCTGCGTTTAGATCCTGAAAAACACCCAGATTTATTTCTGTCGTTGCCACGATTCAACGTTTGTTCAATCTCACAGTGGAACATGATGGAAATTAATTATCTACTGATTTCATGTCTGCAATATGACTTGAATTAATCTTAGAAGACTGTAAAAATTGTAGTGGCTTTAGCATTAGAATTCAAGTCAAAACATTTCAACTTTACGCGACTTGACAGAATAACTTTCAATTTAACTTCATGATTCTCCTCTTATCAATAGTCTGTGCTGATCTTTAACTTTTTCTCGATTGATTTTTTTAATTTTCTAACATGTCAGACTGTTGTTTGCTCTTCTTCAGGAGTTTGTTGATGTTACAGGAAAGTTCCTTCCTCCTGCTAAACAATGGACACAAAGATGGAGGACAGGTGTTGGGTCACATGACATATTTGTGTTAACATGCAGTATTGTGTGCAAAACAATGACTTATGATAATAAAACACTTATGACTAACCTCTATGTGTGTATGTGTGTGTGTGTGTGTGTGTGTGTGTGTGTGTTGGGTGAGGAGGGACAATGAGACATTTTTATAAGGCCTTCTAGA
>JBAMYA010000008.1:19302893-19326977 GCA_037176975.1 Arrhamphus sclerolepis
AGTGAAAGTAACTTAACTGAATGGACTGTGTGGGTGTGTGTGTGTGTGTGTGTGTGTGTGTGTGTGTGTGTGTGTGCGTGGGTGTGGGTGTGTTTACTGACTGAAAGCAGCAACCATCAGAGTGAAGAGGATGATGATGATGAAGGACAGTTTCAGGATGTTTCCAGCAAACGTCAGCGTTATCTCTACATGCTGATCATGTGACTGTCAACAAACAAGCAAACAAACAAATGAACGAATGAATAAACAAATGAGTGTAAAGTTTCCCAGAAACAAACTCTTAAACACTAACTCGGAGCTTTCATGTTTGGAGCTGGTTCTGTTCATTTCCTCCTAACTGGCCCTTTTTCTTCCACTGAATGTTCTAGTCCAGCGGTCTCAGACTCCAGTCCTGGAGGGCCGCTGTTCAACATCCTCACTTATCGCTGCCCTCTGAGTGTTTGTCAGAGGTCGTGAACATCCAGTATTTCTGCCAGTTGAAGCATTTTGGGTTTTTTGTGGGAACATTCGTGATAACAGAAACGTACATCAGCATCTACTGCTGTAAAAACGCACCTGTCATCAGTTGTGTGCCTTCAAGCTCATGTTCAATGTCAGCTGACGTGTTGTCGTACCTGAACTTGTGGTTCTGTGCAGCCGCCACCTGTGACATCACTTCCTGTCTTCTCTACAGTATCACCTGAAACACAATCAGGTTTTTCATGACAACATCACTGTTCTTTAGGAAATAACAGGACAGTTGCACTGCTGGTTAGCATGTGGTACTAGTCAGGTGATACTATGCTAAAAAATACTACAACCCCCCTAGAGGTCTAAATAAATAAGTGCCTGTTACAGGGACAGTTTATGGTTGGCCAACATATTAATGAAACAAGCTGAATGTTGAGTTAGGTTGTGTCTGTCCACGAATGAACACGTGTCAGCGTTCTTCCTTCTTGATCATCTCTGAGAGTCCAGCCCAGAATATCACAGACGTCACAAATGAACTAAACATTGTAGCTAGCACATAAAAACATCGTAGCAACACGTCCAGTGATGAACACCAACAGCAGTAAGTGTGAAATCAGTCAGAATGTTTGGAAACTAATTAATAATCTGCTATTATTGACACCCGTCTGTCTTCCAGCGTAGTTCCCGTGAATTTTAAACCTGCAGTAGTTAAGAACCCCGGTATCTCCAGAATCTCTCAGAAAGCAGAAATCCACATCTTCTGATGAACCACCAATGAAGAACGCAAAACTTGTACATTCCCTCACTGGCAGCTTTTGACCCACTCATGCTAACATTTGTACTTGAGGCCAGCCTATCTCTGTCTGCTGTTGAGAAACCGTCTTTCAAGACCATGATGGAACGCTGCAATCTCAGTGTACAGTGATGGCTAGAAGACCTTAGAACACAGGACGCTGCAATACATGAAGATAGCAATATATGCAAAAGAGCATAATGTTGCTGCTCCTGCAGGCTGCTGGTCTGCAACACAACAAAGTTATTCAGGAGTCACCTGGCACTGGATACATGAAATTTCTCCAGAGACGCATTCAGCTGCTTAGTCTTTGTAGACCTCTTAAAGGCTCGCAGACATTTGACATACTCACTGCAGCTTTAGAGGAAATACATTCTAAGTATCACATCAGGGGAAAAGTGAGTAGGACGACTGCTGACAGCAGTTCAAACTTCCTGGAAGACTTTTGATTATATGGTGAGGAGAAAGAGGAAGAAGAACCCAGTGATGTACGGGAGGATGGAGACCTGACACCAGATGATTCAGCAGAAGAGAGTTTTGAATGGCAGCGCTAAATATAAAGGTGAAATTCAGTTTTTAAACATTGAAGTGGGAATCTTATTTTGCATTTGCTGTGAACGTGACATGCACGGTAAATACATTGTTTGAGGAAAAGCATAATTATTTCCATATTTATTTTTTATTGGTAATGTTTTTTAGGTCCGATCCAGCTGAAATGTTCGTTTTGGCTGAATACACCACTGTGATGGAGGCAGTAACGTCCTCCGAGGGGAATCGGTAACATTTTACAATCAGGTACATAAAATGTTGCTCAGTTACCACTTGATTATAACTTAATTATCAGAAAGCAAACCATAAACTGGCCACTACTTAAACATTATTTAATCATGAAAAGATTTACTAATGCTGCGTTTAAAGCCTGAGAGACACTCAGATTCAACGTAGGTCCAATCAATTCAGTTTTATTTTTGTAGCATCTATTTACAACAAACTCATGTCTTGGTGCTTTCTGAAGCTTTTGAGGAGCATTTGAGTAATCATTTGTACATCTACTGGACTGGCGACCTTTCCAGGTGGACCCCTGCCTTTTGCCCAAAGTAAGCTGGGATAGGCTCCAGCAGACCCCCGTGACCCCGCACAGGAAATAGCGGGTATAGATAATGGATTGATGGATTTGTACATCTACTTCATACTTCTGCTTGAGTAACATTATTTTGAACTAACACTACTCTTACTTGAGTATAATCTTTGGCTACTCCGGACACCTCCAGTTACTATCTTCCTGCTCTGGAATGGTTGAGGTCCCATCCAGAAGATGGAAGCATTTGTGTAAACGTTGCTGATTCTGAATCCTGTTATGTGGAGCTCCACAGGGCTCAGTCTTTGGGCCCCTGCTTTTTTCACTTCATTTACTTCCTGTAGATTTATCTGTTCTTAGAAAGCATGTTTCTCTCTCTGCTGCTATGCTGATGACAGTCTAATTTATGTACCACTGAAGCAGAAGGATGCCTTTCCAGTTCCATCACTACTTGGATGTCTCAGTGATGTTAAAGTCTGGATGACCCTTAACTTTTTAAAACTTAATGACCGTTATGGTTGTGTGAAGGTGCTTTATAAATAAAGTTTGTATGGTATGGAAACAGTGACATCAGTGGAGTGTTTACTGTGTTGGTGTTGATGCTGCTGCAGCCGTGTAGTCGGGAGATGCTTCAAGACTTTCAGACATCAAAGTCTGACTTCAGGGGACGCTGGACATGAAACGTCCAACTAGAAACTCAGAAATTCAGAGTTTCAAGTACAAATGAAACGATGTTAGCGAGTCACATGACTGTTAATGTCTAGATGATCAGATGATCTTCAGTTCTACAAACACGTCTTAATGGCATAAAAACCTGAAAAATTCTGATTGATCGTCCATCACTCCTCACCTTCACTGGTGTCCACCTGGTTCAGAGTTCCTGCAGCCTGATTGGTTGTTGTCATCTCTGCGTCTGATGTTGATGATGTGGGTCTGGGAGGAGCTGAAGCAGAACGTGAGAACATCAGTGAAGCACACATGACACCACGAACATCAGAGAATCTGAAAAACACAACCAGAACATCTCACCTCTAACAGTCAAGTCAAAGTGATGTTTCTCATCATTGAGCCATCCAGGTATCCGCACCCTGCATCCGTATCTTCCAGCATCTTCGTCTCTGAGGTTCAGGATCGTCAAAGAAACGTCTCCTTTGTCCAGTCGTCCCAGTAGTTGATACCTGCTGGAAACTCTGGTTCCTTCTCTCACCTGGGATCCATCTGTAGCAATCAGCTGATTTTTGCAGCCACTTGTCGGTATCTCTCCTCGATTCCAACAAGCCCACACAGGTCCATGTTTTCTAACGTTATATCTACAGGACAGAGTGACTCTGTGACCTGTCAGACCAACGACTTTGCTGTCGTCACATTCAGCAACTGAAGAAACAGAAACAGAAGTCTGTTAGTCACAGTCCTGCTCATCATCATCATCATCATCATCATCATCATCATCATCATCATCTCCTCTGTTCACACAGTGTTAGAAAAATACATATAATTTCCTGTGTGTTGGTTATTACCATATTAATGTTGAATAATATCATACTAGAGATTGTCTGCTTCTGCTGAAATAAATAGTGAGAAGAGCTGGTAAAGGACTGGTGGCTGGTTCACGTAACTGGTTGGAACCAGTGATTACAGACAAGGACAGTAGCTGTACACGGGTGAATGATGATTGGATGCCTGAATGTCGGATGATAATTAATTCTAACCTCATATAATCTCTTTGAGCTGAGCTGCATCTCAGCACAACCTTTGTATGTAACCATACTCTATGCTCCTTGCAAGTAAAATGTTTTATAAAAAGATACTTTGACTCTGAGTCTGGTTGTGTGTTTGGAAACGTGGGTACGAGCTAACAGCAATTTTTACAGTCCTGCTGCAGATCAGTTTCCTGACACAGAGTTTAGAACGAACCAGACAATCTCCTCTGTGACGTGACTTCTGAAGAGTTTAGAAGCCTTTTTTCTGGGTCACCAGAGCAGCAACAACTTTCAGATGTTTGAAACAAGAGATGCTGGATTAGCAGGAAACCTGACGAACCGCCGCTGACGACCTCAGCCCTGCAGACCCTGATTATTCATCCATGAGTGTCAGAGGTTCTTGGTCTGAGACCAGTTGTGTTCTAAAACACTGGTAGCCTTGAGGTTCCTGTTTTTACTGCAGGTGAACATGTGAGACGACAATTAGACCTGATAAATGGGTGAAAATAAACCCTCAACGCTGGTTCAGCATCTCTAATCAGCTCTTTTATTTCTTTTGCCTGAAATGTTTTTTTCTGGTTCAAAGAATGAAATAATGTTTAATTCCTGGTGAACTCTGGACAGTTCCATGTTGAGGAACACAGCTCTGAAACTTCTCAAATGAGACATTTCCACCTCATCAATGTGACATTTGTGTCTCTGGAGTAAAAGCTGTCAACATGCAGGTGATTTAAAAAGAGAGAACGTTTAGGAGGTCCTGCTCTGAACTTCTACTGGTCTCTGCGAGGACGTTGAACAACTGCCTGTCATCTGTAACTGTGATGGAAAATGAAGACGTGTGGGCACGTGAACGAGCTGTTTAGCTATCTGAACCATGTTTGTGTGCAAAAACAAGGAAGAATACAACAACAGAGAGATGGAGAAGTGTGAATGAAAGTGAAGAAGGTGACGGCGTACCTGTGAGAAGCGCCAGCAGCACAACGGTCCTCATGATCAGCTGTTCTGAGTCTGATTTTACTAACAAAGGGGGAGTTGATGAAGACCACAGGACAGAAAGAGGAAATGACAACAAGCTTGAGTTCAGGTCCAACTACACAGAAGAGTCCTGAGACTCAAAACCACATTTCTGATGAGAACTGACAGAAACGTTCCATGAAGCTTCTCTGCAGACTCAGAGTCCTGCTGTCAGCACAAACTGCACTTCCTTTGCTTTAAGGTCAATGCTGAGGCTCCTTCCGGCACTAAAGTGCTTTCTAACACCAGTTCTGGGTATTAAAGAGCATTTCTGGGCCTCGTCTACAAAGACTTTGTTGGATTTTCTTCTAGATCTGCCTACGCTAAACGAAACAAAAAAAATCAGGTGTACTAGACCCACGTATATTCTCTTTGATGATAAAAATCAATTTACTGTTTATTCATACAGCATCTATTTACAACAAAGTGGTCTCCAGTTCTTCCCAGAAACCTACATCATGACCCACAAGCACATGGCAAAGCCTGACACTGGACAGAGAGAAACCTGGACCAGGACCTGGATCAGTTCTAGGCGGGACCCTCCTGCTGGTAGCCAGCTGGTAAAGGAGGACATGAGGAGGGAGACAGGACAAATCACATCACATCAAATCAAATTAAATCAAACTTTATTTATCAAGCGCTTTTCATGCCAAAAGCAACACAAAGTGCTTTATGTGATAACAAGAAATACATAATTAAAATAAAACAAGCCATCACACAATAAAGTAATTAAAAACACACTCATTATTGTCTGTTTCACATAAGCAAGACCCCTAGCCGCCCAGACAAGGGTGATCACCATGGCAACAGCCCCCAGCAAGGAGGAAAACAAAGATGAAATAACCTTAAAAAAAAGAAAAAACAACTGCAACAAATTAGAGCAGCAATAATAAAAATACACATAAAAGACTTCATAAAGTAATATGCTAAAATTAATTTATTTAATTAAACTAAATAAATTTAACTTAAATGAAATTTAAATAAATATAACATAATTTAATAGGACACGCTGGGGCGACTATGTTGCTCGGCTGGCCTGGGAACGCCTTGGGATCCTCCTGGAGGAGCTGGAGGAGGTGTCTGGGGAGAGGGAGGTCTGGGCTCCCTGCTCAGGCTGCCCGCGACCCGGTTCTGGATAAGCGGAGGAAGATGGATGGAGGATAAAATAAATTAACATTAAGTGAAATTCAATTAAAAGCTAAACTAAAAAGGTCTTGAACCTCTTTTAAAAGCATCAACAGGTCCTCAGGCAAGTCCAGTACCAGAGGACCTCAGGGTCTGCGAGGGCTCATAAATAAAAGCAGGTCAGATGAATAAGAAGGCCCAAGAGCATTAATACGTTTATAAATGACTAAAAGAAGCCAATGCAGTGATTTAAAACTGGTGTAATGTGGTCCCGCCCTCATCAGAACACGTGCTGCTGAGTTCTGGAGTAGTTGTAAGTTTGAAACAGACTCCATGCTGGCAGGAGAGAGGAATGGGCGACTCTGGCCATGTTTTTAAGATGATAAAATCCTGTCTTCGTTACATTTCTAATATGTGGAATAAAATCCAGCTCAGAGTCCAACATGAAACCCAGGTTCCTCACACTGAGAAGGTTTACAATCTTTTGATTTTCTCTTCAGGACCAGTAATTAAAACTTCAGTTTTGTCCTGGTTGACAGGACAAAGAGGATGAAGGACAGAAGGAGGAGAGGGATAAAAATATATAACGTGGTACAAAAATATCCAAATATCTGGCATAAAGTCTATAAATATGTTGGAGGGTCGGCCACACCAGTGTTCATCCCACAGTGGGAACCAGTCTATAGGTGCAGGTAAAGACCAGGATGGTCAGAAGATGGAGGGTTTGGGAGGAGAGGGGGAGCAACATCACCACAACATCAGCTGGAAAAGGAAAAGAGAGAAGAGAGAGAGAGACTACTGAAGATAGACAACGTTGATTCTATGAAATGATTCAGGAGCATCTGATGTCAGACAGACAGGATGAGGGTGAATTGATCGCGCATGCATGAGCACAACACTCCTCCGTCCAGATCTGTCTGACAGAGGTGATCAGTCTCTGTTCCTGGCTGCTGCATGTGCTCCTCCACATGTTCACAGGACCATCTGCTTAGAAGACACTGTTCTGGTGGAACTCTCAAAATCCTGCTTCCTGTTGACATGGCTTCTGGTCTGTTCTGCTGGTTCAGGTCTTCATCTTGTTTTCATCTTTAATAAAAGAAATATTTTCTTTTTTGCCTTGATTTGCAATTTCTTCTCAATTTTCTGAAACAAAAATATGCCTTTGAAGCTCCAGAAATTGCACTGCAGTTTTTTGTGAAAAGCCGCAAAATCAAGCAAGCACAAAAGGGAAAAGAGCACCTTCCCGTCTGGGAATCGAACCCTGGTCTATGGTCTAAACAGATTCCCATTCATTCTCTATGCTAATCCTAATCCACCCTGGATGTAATATACTTTTGGCCACTACGCCTCTGTGTCGCTGTTTCACCAAAATGTCCACCGTGACGCGCAAGCGCAGTAATCGCCATTACTAAGGCTGATTTCATCAGAAGACAACTTGTTGAAAGCAGTTTCACGGACTACTACAGATTATTTCGAGGTAAGGTGTTTTTTTTTATGTACAAACATTTATTATTGAAACTATGAATACCGTTATCGCTGTGTTATGGCTTTATATGAAACCCGCAAACTTTTTGCCGCCTCGTTACGGATTAGACGGATTAGTCATTATGCTGACCGGTTCTTCTCTTTTATATCAGTTTACTTTCTTTTATTTCCTAGATAACGAATGACTTTCTGCAGCCAGCTTTTTAAAAAGCCTTAACATTTAGTCTCTGCTGTGTTTCAGGACCCAGTAGACCCAGTGGACCCAGTGCTAGTGTGGCTCATCCCGCAGTTAGCAGAGAGGACCATGGCACAGCTGGTATGATATAGAGTTTATATATGCAAACCTGATGTGGGAATAAAATACACACCTCTGTACATACTGACCTGCTCCTGCTCCCTGACCACAGGAAGTGCCACCACCAGTGTTCCTGTGGTCACCATGGAGCCAGTTGTCTTCAACCCTCCTGCCCCACTGACAGAGGAGTCAGTGGAGAGGATTGTGGGGGGGCATCTTGGAGAGGCAGCAGCAGCATGGGGAACAGAGAGAAAAGAAAAGGCAGACAAAGACCCGTCTGGCCTGCGGGCAGCCCAAATCCTGGTGTGAGACAGACGGCTCCTCCATCCACTTCTTTTACCAGCAGGGGCCAGTTCGTTACTTCTACTGGTCCACAAAAGTGCATCAGCTGTTTGCTGCTGACGGCCTCTTCAACCCCAAGATGCCCTTCGAGGATTCTGCTCAGACAGACGTCTTCCAGAGGGAGCTGGACGCCACCAGGCAGCGGTCGGTTCTGCAGGTTCTGCCACAGGGAGCTGAAGCAGGGACCAAACAGCCCCCACATTCACACGGCTTCCCTGGTGTAGCGGGAAAATACATTTACTGCCCCTCCAAGGTACTCGCCTTGTACCGCAGCCGAGGTACGGAGGAGGAGATGAGCTGGAGAGGATTCTAGAACTCTCTGTATTAGATCCTGGAACAGACCAGATGGGTGGAGAGACGACTCCAGCATGTTCCCTATTTGTTAATATTTTGCCCTATTTGTACATATTTACCTTCATGTGTACATATGTGTGTACATATTTACCTTCATGTGTACATAGTTGTGAAGGATTTTTTTCTGGTTCTGCACTATAGAATTATTTTGTGTTATGTTTACTCTCCCTCCCTCACACACACATTCAGGTAACTGTTTATGTTTGCATGTTTTACAGAAATAAAGTCGGACTGTAAAAGTACTTTATTGTGGCAAAGTCTCATCTTCATTTCATTTCCACTTCATTCACAATAGATCACATTTATATTATACTGACAAAGCAGGCATGACCTCTACTGTTATACGTCACGTTTGAGAATTCATCCAGGGGATTTACAGTCACAACATCTGGTTTAATAAACAAGTAGAAGATTACTACAACCGGGATTCGAACCCGTGTACCCTGCATTACCTGTAAGATAGGGACGGTGGTATGAATGCTGCATTCTCATTGGCTGTTCATCCACCCCAACAATACGTGACTGGCCTCCTGCTGACAGGCGGGGACACTGTCCACTATACTAACGAGGACGAAGGCAGCAGCAGCTTGTATGAGTCTAGGACCGGAATGAGTGCAGCTAAAACCTGTGGTGTCACCTAGTGGTCAGATGGAGGAAGTGCAGCTGGGCAGCGCTGCTGTCTCACAGCTGAGGATTCGCGGTTCGGTTATCCAGTTAAATTGTGCTCTGGATTATCACCTTCACAGCCAGAACTAAAACATTCTCTTTGCTGACATTCACCTAAAAGTAGACAAATGTGACTTTCAAAAGTTATAATCTTGGTCTGACGACAACAACAACAAAAAGAGCAAATATAAAAAAGTTACAAGAGCAACAGAAAGCAAAGAGGCAGTTTCTTTTTCTTAAACATTATGATTTGTTTAAAAAGAAGCAATGGTGTAAACACAGAGCCTTGTGGCACATCTGTCTGCATCAGTAGAAAACGTAACAAAGTATATTTCATGCTTTAGTATGAAGAGACGACGTTTCAGAGACGACGATTCTTCTGTTTCAGGACAGAAACCAAAGTCAGACACTCGTCTCTCGTCTTCACACAGAGCTGCCCTCCTCCTCCTCTGATTGGTCTGGCCTCCTGTCAGTCTCTGACCTCTGTTTAGATCTCCAAACTCCTGCAACAAGCAGACACATTCAATTTGTTTTTCAGTTACTGAAGAGACCTGAAGAATGAAAGAGTTTATTTGTGATGCAGAACATCAGTGATGGACGATAAACGAGCAGAATTTAGATTCACAGTTGTCTCAGTTCTGGAGGCGTCTCATGTGAGTCTTACACTGTTTCTCAAAACCAAATATCCCAAGTTTGAAACTAAATTTCACTGATGGAGAGCACAAATTCAACAGTCCAGAGCAAAACAAAAAAAAAGCTGCTGCATGAAAACAAAACTGCCACTGGGTGGAGCCAAAGCAGCCTCAAAGCTCAGGCGCTCCCTCTGAGCTCTTAGGGTGGCAGGAAAAAACTGATTCTTCGATGTATTGCAATTCGACCTTGAATGATTCTGAATCGATTATTAAATGTTGAAGCGTCGATAATCTAAATCTAACGTAATGTAACACAGATGGAAAAAAATTCGGAACTTAATTGTGCAGTGTGCAGCCTGTCACCCGGACAATTTATTAGGAGCACAAATATGGCAGACTGTGAGATTGGACTAACTGACTGTGTTAAAAGCTGTTCTGAAGCACTTTGGCTTCTATAAGGTCAACGGTGCAAGTGATTTAGACAAGAGCCACGCTGTATGTAAGCTGTATCACACCAAGATAAAACACGTTGGTAACACAACAAACATGAGGAAGCACATTGTACATTTCCATTCAGAGCAGGAAGGAACACAGCCAGCAGGTGCCGTCGCTATGAGCGGTTCTACCAACCAGAGAACTGTTGAACAAGTATCCATCCCAACACTCTACAACCAAACAGAAGTCACGACATCTGTGAAAGCAGGTAGGATAGGAGTTACACATGAATCTATCACCACTGGAACTTATCTGAATCACATAATTTCTTTACTGAAATCTGAAAACACTTGTTGAGCTGTGAAAAGGTACGGAAGCCCTAAAAGGCCATACATGCATACATTTTTATTTCCACCGTTTTCTGATGATAACGAGTTATTTTTCCTCCATTTTCCCGTGATAACGACATAACTCCGTCCTTTTCTCGTGATAACGAGTTATTTTGTCCTAAACGGTCATACATGCATACATTTTACTCTGCAAGCTTTCGGTCTATCGACCTTAATCAGGGCATTGCAATGCCCTTGAGATCTCAAATTAATTATGGAAAACGAAGGAAAAATAACTCGTTATCACGGGAAAACGGGAGAAATAAAATGTATGCACGTATGGCCGTTTAGGGCTTCTGTAAAAAGGTAATTAGATACCGTAAATATAGTCTATTCCTTTGGTACAGTAAAATATTTCTCCAAATAAGCTATTGCTAATATCACGACTTTTAAAAAATAAAAGATAAAGTAAATTCATCCACTGTTTCTCGTTACAAATGCATCATTTTAAAACTAAAATCAAGCAGTGGTACAGGGATCCTCGGTGAGTGTAAAGAATGTTCCTAAAACGTTTGGTAAGATGCATCAATAATCGATTAATAATCGAATTGTAACTGAATCGGATCCCCTACTGAGCTCTGCTGGCTCACAGTTGTTACGGTGGATTCACACGTACGCTTGCTGCAGCGCGTGGTGGAGGACTCCGACGCATCAGGTTGAATGCGTCATCAGAAAAACCAACCCAAACTGCTGCTGAAATGGCACCGATTAATCAAAAGCTTGTGCTGGTGGCGCTGGGTGGTACGTTAAATAAACCAGGCCTCTACTCACCCATGGCCACCAAGTTCCCTTCTTTAAGTTCCACTTTTATTTCTCGTTTCTCCATCGCATTAGGGGCTGTTGTTGCTAGGCTACTGTGCTGTGTTGACGCGCTGATGTTACGTCATCTCATGCTGCGTTCCTATTGGTTGGTTAGCTGACAAAGATGGTAGAGGCTGCGAGAAGATGTCACACACTGAGATGATTTCTAAAAAGTTCTGACACTGCTGACATCTGTCTCAGACCGTCTTTGGCCGTTCATCTTTGCCTCCTGTCTCATTGTGAGATCTACCATCTCCATTTCTGAGCCAGATGGCTCGGTTCTCCCCACAACTGCATGTCTTTCGTCTGAGACAGCTGAGGGTTTATTCGTCGTAAACACTGGCTGCTTTGTAAACCTTTGCCTCAGAACGCATCCAGGTCAACCCAGAACCCAGCTAGGTTTTAGTAGTCCACAGAAGACGTTTTATTACCTTTACCCGGCTGGCCTTTGGCAGGAGGGTCACCCTAAGAACCAGGTTCTTCCCATGAGGGAGTTTTTTCTTGCCACTGATGGTGTTGCCATGTGCTCGGGGGTCAAGCTCTGGGTTTCTAAAGCACCTAGAGATGACTTGTCTTAAATAGGCGCTATATAAATAAATTGAATTGAATTGAAGAGTTCTTCTCCGTTGAAGGCTGAAAGTCCACAGAAAATTAAACAAACACACAAAAAGAAGAAAGTATCGCTGAGCGAAGTACCGAGGCAGCAATCTCCTTTCAAGAGAGACAAACGCCAAAAGCTGCCATTTCCCTCGATGCCAAAAAGCTTTTGACGGGATGGCGTGGTGGCATGTCACATTTTGGATTCGGTCCTGGCTTCTCCCACTGGGTAAAAATATTATATAAAGAACCAAACCAATGGGGTTATATCGCCTTTCTTTGGTCTATCCTGAGGGACCCACCAGGGATTCTCTCTCAGCCCTTTGTTATTCATAATAATTTTAGAAACGCTGTCCATCAAAATCAGGCAGAACAGAGGAACCAAGGGATTCCAAAGTGGGCGCTAGGAACATAAGTAATGAAAGAATGGCCAGATGCAATGGTGAAGATTGCATCTTATGAATCTGTGTCGCACAGACTTCAGGACTGTAGGGGAGATGAGGAGGATGGAAGGAGCTCATGGGACCTTCTCTGGACCAGCATTAGATTGTCTCTCATATTGTACATCGGATTTCATGTAGATTTCAGGACTTCCTGCTGTCACAGACTTGGTTTTCACTCATCGTTACCTTAACTATTCTGTTCCTGTGCCTTCTTGTTTTATGCTGTGGCAACTGTTGATGTTTATAATCCTGTTTATGCTAATAACCCTGTACCTGTTCTTTTTAACAATATTTCTACGTGAAAACATCATAAAAATTTAAGTGACAAAAATTGTTCAGTGTGACCCCGACATGAGACAAAACACCCAGTTCAAACCGCTGGATCCCCATCAGCACTACTTTGTGTCTGGTGTGTTAAAGAAGGAAAATATGTAGACCAGGGATGTCAGACTCATGTCACCGAGGGCCACATCAGCATCATGGTGGCCCTTAAAGGGTCAGTTGTGACTGTGGAAATGTAACTACTCCTTAACACGTTGTTGAATAACGGTATCTGTATTGTTTTATGCTGTGGCAACTGTTGATGTTTATAATCCTGTTTATGCTAATAACCTGTTCTTTTTAACAATAGATTGAGTAACGGTATCTGTATTGATTATTTGTTTAGCTTAAAAACTGTTGTCAGGCTCACGTACAAACATTTAATTTTTTACACTTTCTTTTTAAATAACATGTTTTCGTTCCAGGAAGCAAACGTTTGTGGCACAATTGAGAATATTGCAAGACTGCAATATTTTTGATGGAAAATGTAGACTTTTGAGAAATCTTTTTGGCATAAAATTAAATTTAATGTCATAAAATTGTGAGCTTTGTAATTTTGTAAAATAACACATTTTTGGTAAATAAAAAAATACAAGACATAAATTTTTACATAAGAGTATGACTTTATGCCATACATTTTGCAAAATCACCTTTTAACTTAATACTAAAATTTTTGTAGTAAAATGTTGACGTTCACAAAATTTAATTTAATTTAAAATCATCTTATGTCCTGAAAATACTTTTTTGGGGAAAAAATGCAGATTTGGCAATATCACAACTTTTATCATACAAAGTAAATTCTTTTGTTGTAAATCATGACTTTTGTAGAACTGCATGTTTTGATTGTAAAATTCTGACTTTTTAATGTAAGATTGTGACCTAATATTGCAATTTCCCTACAGGCCTTGAGTTTGACATAAGGATGGGAATTGTTAAGAATTTAGCAATTCCACTCCCATTATCAATATCGCTTATCGATTTGGTTCCTTATTGGTTCTTATAGATTCTCATCCAGTTATATAGTACAAATGTTTTTGGTTGCAGTAATACTTTAATTTGAAGTAAGTAACAACATTTTACACTCAATTTCAACTAAATCAAAGCTTCTGCAGCTGAAAAAGCGTACTTACTTTTCCCGGCCTCCATGAGAGCGGTAGCTACAGATTTATGCAGGATCCTGCATCACTCTTGCAGTCCTCGTCAACTAAATGTTAATGTCAGATGGAAATTATTCATATAGCATGTTGACAGGACCTGGACGTTTTATGCTACCTGGGACTTTTGAGATGGAAGACGCTGTGCTGCAAGCTGCTCCGCGAGAGTTGCGACCATCACTTAGCAGCATGTCAAAGACTTTACATTGGTGCAAAGTGCATGCTGGGCGGCCAAATGTTTCAGCCTCCTTTGACGTGATCAAAACTCACATCACATGTTGCATTTGGCCCCAGTGTGTTCGTGAAATATAACCAAACTCCTGGAGCGCTTCTGCCTCCATGTTGGAAACATTCTGACCCAAAATACGAAGCGTGTACATGGCGTCACTGCGCAAAAGCATCAGACGTTAGCAGAACCTAGAAGTGGGATCGTTTAGCAGATCAGTGATTTCACAGAATCAAACTGCTACAGAGAACCGTGTGTGATCTAAAAACTTTGTTGAACTGCAACATCATGTCACTGATTTCAGCTGCTGGTTCAGGCCGTGGAGACATCCGTCCATGTCCCTTTAGAACCTTTCTGAGGTCATAGCTGAACTGTCTCAGACACATTTATCTGCTTTAGCAGGACTCACAGGAATCACAGCTGAGCTCTGAGTAAACCGGCTGAAGCTCTGTGGCTCCATCAGCTGGCGTGTTGGAGACCTGCTGTCTTCGCTTCCTCCCTGCAGACAGCGACACCATGACAACGGTGAGAACAGAGACGAGAGCATCAGTTAGTAATCTGTTTTCATGTTTTAATCCTCTGTAGGGGGAGAGGACGGCGTTTGTAGCAGAAACTCACAGAGGCAGTGAATGAGGACCGCCGCTGACAGCAGGACCAGCAGGACGAGGCTGCAGGAGATCTGAATGATGGTCAGGACATCAGAGGAGGGAAAGCTCCTTTCTGCGTGGCCCAGCCTGCTCTCTGGCCTGCAGATCACCACCTGGTTCTGCTTCTCCTCATACGGGACACAGCTGGTCTTCCTGGACTCCCCCGACTGCCAGGTCTGGCCCTGGTCGTCCAGCTTGTACCGGGAGGCCGACAGCCACACAACAGTGGGCAGCGGGTGGCCTTCAACTTCACACTGCAGCCAGGAGGGGGCGCTGCTGCTGCTGCCTGGGTTGCAGGACACGTTCACCACAGAGAGGCTCAGGATCTGGGGCTTCACTGCAAATGTAGTCACATATTATAATCATTTAAGACTGAGTTAAAGACGAGGAACCCCCAATGTCCTCATCACTTTTTAAACGCATTCTTGAAAAAGAAAAAAGGAAAAAAACTGCAGAATCCAGAGAGGTTTAAAGAGAAGGATCTTTTTGGGAGGGTTTTTGGTTAATCAGACAGCGTTTCCTGTGAATATAACCATGGTAATGTGAGTGAGCTAGTTCATACTTGGTCTGACTGAACTGTGTTAACATAAGCTGCAACCTTGCAGACAGAAGCAGAACTGAATTCTTCTGCAGTTTCATTTCATAATTCCTGAGATTTCTGTCAGCTGACAACATTAGCATAAACAGTCTGTGGACTTTAGCAGCAGCGGCTGATGATCGCTCAGTTTCATCCCAGACAAATAATTACTGGAGATACGACATGTCCAGTGGTGGACTGGCCAGCAGGCGTACTGGGACAAACTCTGGTGGGGCGACGCCATCCCTCCTCTGTCTCCTCTCCTGAGACAATTCAGAGGTTGTCACGTCAGCAAGACGCCTCTGAACATTACTGACCAACCTCTCCATCTCTCTTCACTAGTTCCATGTCATTATAAAGATTATAAAGATGAACCGCATGCTGTGAAGTCATTCAATAAACACAATCATTCAGTCAAATCCTTGAAACTGAAATGTTACTCTTGTTATTAATTGTGCCAACTTTGGATTGGGCAGTTTGGAAAGTGGACCCAGCAGGTCCAGATGAAGTTGTAATACTGGCCAGTAATTTTCAGAGGCATCTTGATGATGTGACAACCTCTGAGCTGTCTCCCTATCAAACACATAAAAATACAGGAATCTGTCAGAAAAGAAGAGTAGAACTCCTATAATAAATGATTATTGATTGGTTGTTGGCAATCTTACATTAAATTGATAATTAATGGACTGGGCACGGAGGAGGACTTGACCGGACTTTGGCGTTTTGGCACCGGAGACCAGCCACCGCATCCAGGAGGGATCGCATCGGCCCACCAGTTTGTCCCAGTACGCCTGCTGGCCAGTCCACCACTGGACAGGTTGTATCTGCAGTAATTATTTATATGGGATGAAACTCTGAGCGATCATCAGCCGCTGCTGCTAAAGTCCACAGACTGTTTATGTTAAAGCATCGTGAACGTCGTTTCCTGAGAACCTCGAGCAGCGACACGCAAGCAGCAGCCCTGGAGAACCCAGTTTTTCAATAAAATGTAATAGTTTTAATTTTATTGTTGTACACATTCAAACTAATAGATTCAAATTCAGTTCCACCACACACTCATTTACATTCACCATACACACACCCACCATAAACTCCTGACACACGCACACAAAAAAATAATAATATAATAATCGGCCCTTTAACCGTAACCATGGTGATGATGTGGATCAGGATGATATAAGAGTTTGACGCTCCTGCTGCAGATTATTTTTGTAATCTATGCAGATTAGTAGCAGTGACAGAGTTGACAAGGTTCAACAGTGTTTAAAAGTAAAGCTGAATGTTTATTTGCCTCCTTCATTAGCAACGATCGGTAATTAGAAAATCTTCAGATTTGCTTTCTGCATTTTCTTTATACAGGACAGGACTACTGGACAGTTTGGTACATCTGAACTAGTTCTGGAACAACAGCTGGAAGCATCCCTGGTTTTCATTGGTTGATGGCTTCATACCAGTTTAGTTTGGTTCACTTTCAGTTTTTTGAAAATGGTGGAAAATTTTAATTAGTAGGAATGGGGAAACGAGGCAGAATGATAAGATTAAGACTTAAATACAACAGAGTTAGTTATGAAATTAATTTCCTTTACTGTCACCTTGAACAACAATGAAAGTGAGAATAATCACTATAAAATATCAAGTCAGTCAACAGATTTACGAGTAGTTTTGAAACGTTTCTTATTTCATTTTGTGATTTGATTTTGTCTCGATGGTTTCTTCCATCTTTGTGAGCTCGTTCCCGGAAGGATACATTACTCATGTTGCAAATGATGAATTAAATTAGCTCTAAATACATCAAATGACTTGGAACAGGGCAGCTACATTCTGATCCATCAGTCCGAGTCAGCAACCCTCAACTGAACTGTTTCCAGAAAAAATCTGGTGTCCAGCTGTGATGAAGCAGAGCTGAAACACGTTTCTTTGTCAAATGTTTGTTTTCAGCTTTGTGTTTAAATAACCGTCAGGTTGAAATTCAGCTGTTTGTGAAGAGAAACCTACCTTCAACATAAAGTTCTGTCTTTTCTTGTAAATAACTTAATCCCAGCCACCATCCTTCCACCTCCACTCCACAGAAGATGGTGCCGTTATGCGTCAGCTGAACTCTCCTGATGAGCAGGGACGCGTCCCCCCTCCGAGGGTCTCCGTGCAGAGAATATTGCACCTCAGGAAAAGAACAGGGGTTGGGTCCTTCCAATGAGTGGTTTTTAACTGAACACTGAAAGAACGGAGGACCCTTCTTCTCTCTGGCCGTCCATTTAACTGTGATCTTCCCTGAGTAGTTGGGGCTGCTGGGAGTGAAGGAGCAGCTCAGGATGGCGTCTTCTCCTCTGGAGACAGCGACCACCGGGGAGACAGTAATCTCCCAGGCAACGCAGACAGACCCTGGAGAGGAGGACCACAGCGGGATGTTAGGGCTTACGCTAGAAGTCAGTATTTGGGGTGTAGATCTTTAAACATCTGGCGCGTTACGTCCACAACAACCTGAATGTGGCTGTTCGGCTGAGGCCTACAACCGCTACAAAGAGGTTGGAAGGTGCAGAAAGATGGTTAGTGAGGAAACACTGGCTCACTGTTATAGCCACACCCTAGTGATCAGGCCAGGAACTGCAGCCTCTAGCGGTCAGTAGAGGAACTGCACTTGTCCCATTTCCACTTAGGCATCACCCCAGACTGCTAGAGCGTTGGCGTCTGGCTCCAGCGGTACATTTGAGTGACCGTGGGTCCCAGCAGAGCTCTGCTAGTCTTCCTTTCAGCTTTGACACTCGTTTCAGAAGTAGTTTCTACAGTGACGAAGACGAGGATGTCTGAACAGATCTGAGCAGAATGAACGTTAGTGAGCATCACAGGTTAGCGACCTAAGGTGGGCGTGGTCTAGCCAGCTTCCTGACCCGCTCGTTCCTCACATTTTTCCATTTTTGGAAGTTAGATTTTGTATTTTAACTGAGAGCCTTAAAAACACAGGGTTGGTTTGGCTCTCCCCGTCTGTATGAGACGTTGAGGTCATGAAGAGGAATCTGAGAGCATGACACAGAATAAAACTAAAATGAACATTTCTGTCGGAGAACGACCAGCTGAAAGCACCAGGGCACCTTTGGATAACAACTTACATTAGGAAATGCAACTTGTAAAGGTTGTCTAGAACTGTAAATATAGAAATAAACAGAAAAGACTCATTTATTTATTATGTTCAACAGATCAGATAAAGTTGTATCTGGATGTTTTTTTCAGACCCAGCTACAGCGCAGTGGCAGAAGTCAGGTGATCTCCTCTGTGAAACCTCCTCCCCCTCAATGGTGACTTCAGAAAAGTGGCAAACTGGTCTTTAAAGCCCAGTTTGATCCTATCTGAACGTGAACTAAGAGAAATGGATCTCACCTGTGGTGACGACGGCCAGAATAAGCCATAAAGGTCGAGCCTGCTGCTGCATCTTCAGTGTGGTCTGCCACAAGTTCTTCTCAGAGTCAAACCAAAGAGTGGCGAAACCGTTCTGTGTCATTTCCTGCCAGCTGGAGAGAGGAAGTGAAAAATACTTGGTGTTTTGGCAGGTTTCATCTGAGTGTGTATGACTAGATTAGAGGTAAGGAAAAATCCTCCGATGTTGTCCTTAGAAAGTTCCTCCTCACACTTCTTTACATCTAATCTTAAAGGCAGAGATGGTGTCTGGTTCCACCAGACAAGAGTCTGAAGGTTCTGCCTCCCACTCTACTTCTTGAAATGAACCCTGTTGGTATAATATCCATCTATGAGGTCTGCAGGTCAGGATGTCTCCAGGTGATCCTCATCAGAACTCTGGCTGCAGCATGTTGGATCAGCTGGAGACAATTCAGAGTCATTTCAAGTCATCCTACGCATCAGGACCTGCATGGGTCCAATCCCGGACAAGTAAACGCACTAGTTTTTCCGCATGGCTCTGAATTAAGACATTTCTAATTTTGATCACATTATGAAGGTGAAGAGCCAGTTTCAGGATCAGAACACCACCATCAGGACCACATCACACCCAGCTCATGTGGCCCCTCCAGTAGGAGGAGGTGGGCCCCAGGTCTGGCTCCAGGATGGGACCCTGGCAACCTGCACCCAGGAGATGGACACTGCTGCCCATGTTTTGACTTGTCCATTTGAGGACATCTGAATGGAAGACGTTCCCTCAGAGATGAGAAGTGAGAACATCAGTGATCCAAGAGGGCCTCAGAGTAGAGCTGCTGCTCCTCCACATTGAGAGGAGCCGGTGAATGGATACAGGCATCTGGCTAGGGTGCCTCTGGACAGGGACTTAGGGGATGTCCAATCAGGAGGAGGTCCCCGGGCAGACCCAGGACACATCGAAGGGGTTGCATCTCCTGGTTGGGAACGCTTTAGTATTCCCCCAGAAGACGTGGCTGAGGAGATAATGGATGGATGGAAACAAGAACGTTATGTAAACTGGACACTAGACACTAGACAATCCAGAGCTACTACACGGTTAGAGCAACTTTTACTGAAAGACTGAGGTCTAAAGGTCTCATTTCCAAAGATTAACAACTGCCTTGAATGTTTCCCACTTGTAAATAATCTTTCTAAGTCTAGAGCAAAGAACTCTGAATAGTTAGATAATGTCTTATAATCCTCTCCAGAACGATGAGCTGCATCAGTTGCTCCTCTAAAGCCGTTGCTGATGTTTTTCCCTCTTGGCATTGTGTCCACATACTGCCAAGACTCTGCTTTAATAGAGGTCAGCACACCTGACGGACTGATGGTGAGCAGTTTTCTTTCAATGGCACACTGAAAACAGACATGTTGTTCATCTGAGGTTGTATTTACCCGACTAAGAATGACCACAAACTCAGATTTTAGTGTTGCTAACAGCACAGACACACTGGTGGTGAAAAAGACACACAGAAGACAGAAATAGGAGACTGGAAAACATGAAGTGAGTCACATCTGGGAGGATCTGACTCACTGTCAGTCAGCCATCCTTCTTCAGGGTCGAGTCTTCAGCAGCGTCTTCATGGACGGTCGGTGGATCTGCTGCTCTCTGATTCTGCTTCTACGTGTGACAGAAGGTGAGCTTGTTTACTCAGATGTGTTTTCAGGCCGTCCACACTTTCATGTTTCACATAAAACCAAAGATAACCTCCCCCCCGCCCCACAGCTCTCAGCTCCGGAGATGACAGCTGGTCCATGAAAGTGCAGTCAGAGGTGCGAGGCATGGACGGCTACCCCGTGGTGCTGCCTTGCACCTTCAGCCACCCGCAGCACTCCCAGCATTCCTCCCTGCAGGTGCTGTGGCGTCTAGGCCACGGCCCGGGCGCCACCATGATCTACCGGTGCACCAGCCGGGTGGGGGCTCCCACCTGCGAGCCGGGTCCGCAGCAGGACCAGCGGTACCGGCTGGAGGGGAACCCGCGGGAGCACGACCTGTCGCTACGCATCAGCAGCGCCACCCTGCAGGACAACGGGCGCTACTACTGCCGGGTGGAGGTTCAGGGGCGGGAACACGTCAGCTTTGAGGACAAGATGGGGACCAGACTGAGAGTGGAGGGTGAGACTCAAACACTCGGCTAATTTAAGTAACTTTATGAAGTAGCGTGAAAGAGGAATGAGGGCACTATTTCCTTTCTGTGTTTGAGAGACCAAACCAAGCTGTGATGCCATGTCAGCAGAACACAACAACAGTTGTTGTTGTTTGATTATTCTTGGCTGCTCCTGGTCCTGGTCTACCTCTGTCTTCAGTTCAGTTCAGCTCTATTTCATTTCTGTAGAATCTATTTACAACAAAGTCGTCCCCAGCTCTTCTCAGAAAGCCAGATCATGACCCCCAAGCTCATGGCAAAGCCTAACTGGGGGAGAAACCTGGACCAGGACCTGGATCAGTTCTAGGGGGGACCCTCCTGCTAGTAGCCAGCTGGTTAAAGGAAGACATGAGGAGGGAGACAAGACAGAGGGGATGGAGGACAGAGAGGATGAAGGACAGAGAGAGGATGAAGGACAGAGAGGATGGAGGACAAAGAGGATGAAGGACAGAGAGGATGAAGGACAGAGAGGATGGAGGACAGAGAGGATGAAGGACAGAGAGAGGATCAAGGACAGAAAGGATGAAGGACAGAGAGAGGATGGAGGACAGAGAGAGGATGGAGGACAGAGAGGATGGAGGACAGAGAGGATGGAGGACAAAGAGGATGAAGGACAGAGAGAGGATGGAGGACAGAGAGGATGGAGGACAGAGAGAGGATGGAGGACAGAGAGGATGGAGGACAGAGAGGATGGAGGACAGAGAGAGGATGAAGGACAGAGAGAGGATGGAGTACAGAGAGGATGGAGGACAGAGAGGATGGAGGACAGAGAGGATGGAGGACAGAGAGAGGATGAAGGACAGAGAGAGGAGAGGGACAAAAATATATAAGCATGTGGAGGGTCAGACTGCAAGTCGGTCACACCAGCGTTCATCCCACAGTGGTATCCAGTCTACAGGTGCAGGTGGACACCAGGATGGTCAGAAGATGGAAGGTTTGGGAGGAGAGGGGGAGGACAGCATCACCACAACATCAGCTGAAAAAGGAGAAGAGAGCGAGCCTACAGAAGAAAGACAACATTGATTCTATGAAATGATTCAGGACAATCTGAGACTGAGATCAGACAGGATGAAGATGCTCAGTGGCCAACAGGACTCCCCCCAGCAGCCTAGGACTATAGCAGCATTACTAGGAGGTGGTCTAAGAGACTCCCTCCAGCAGCCTAGGACTATAGCAGCATTACTAGGAGGTGGTCTAAGAGACTCCCCCCAGCAGCCTAGGACTATAGCAGCATAACTAGGAGGTGGTCTAAACTAACCAATTGGTCATTTGTTTCTTCAATAAATAGCATCATCTTCACAGCAAAAAAATAGTCTGTTTGGTTTGTTCATGACAAAACCAGGATAAAACCTGGCTTTAAAATGCTTAAGTTCATGATAAAATGTTAGCTTTAGGATCCTAAAGTTAATGATGCATTCTAGCTTGCTGGAGATGTTGAGACAACATTAGCTTTATAGCATGCTAAATCTTAGAAGAAGAAGTAAGCTTTAGTACGCTAAAGTTCAAGATTTTAAAAAAACAAAGATAAAGGGCTAGCTTTACGCTGAAGTTCATCATAAATTGTTAGCTGGAGCATGCTAATTAGAGCATGCTAATGCTCAAGACAAACCTGTATATACTTGTGGTCCCAGAAAATCTGCACCAGTATGGACCAGAGGACACAGAAACATCTGCACCAGACCTCTGATAGAGGACTCAGACCTCTGTAAATGTATTATAAATGTCAGAATCGTCAAGGAAAAAATCTTTAATACTTAGGAATATTTTAAGTTAAAAAAAAGGGAGAAGAAATAAAAAGCTTCCTCCTGCGTGGTAACAAATTCCCCTCAGACCATGAGGTGAAATGTGATGGGACAAACGCTGAAACATTTCTCCCCTCAAGAAACATCCAAGAAACACCACAGAGCCAGTGAAGCATGGTGGAGGCAGCATCATGGCCTGGGGCTGCTCCTCCTTACTGGGAAGGAGCACTTATAAAGACAGATGGGAAAATGAATAGCTCCAAATACCAATGTATAATTGTGGAAAAAAGCAAAACCATTCTTTTCTCTGTGTGGGTCTGTCTGAGCCAGTCAGAGCCCAGAAACCCCTGGAATCACCTAAAAACAGCAGTTTTCTTTTATCCAAAATATTCACAATTAATAAACGTTCATTTCTTTTATCTGGATTCCTGTTTGTTGGAATATTACATTTAAACGTAACAAGTCTGACATTCATGTTTCTGTTATTTCAGCGTTTATATTTGAGAAACCTGTCAGGGTTTGGAGATGTTTTCTAGAACTCTGCTCTCACTGACCTCCTCATCTTCCTCTCCTCCTGTGGGCTGCAGCTCCTCCAAAGATCCTGGCGTTGTCGGTGGAGGGCAGCGAGCAGACCGGGTACAGGGCCCTGTGTCGGGTCCAGGGCTCCCCGCTGCCGGACATCCAGTGGCTCGGACCGGACGACCTTCTGGAGGCTTCTCTGGCGGGGCCGCCGGCTCAGGGCTCGGCCTCTCGCTACCACACCGTGAGCCAGCTGAGCGACGTGGAGCCGGGGCAGCGGTACGTCTGCACCGCCTCTAACCCTCTGGGCAAAGAGGAGGCCGCCCTGTACGTGCTGCGACCCCGGCCCCCGCCACCGCCATCAGGGGCACCGACGACTGTCCTGCTCCTCCTGTCAGTGGCTCTGGGGGCGAAGGTGCTGCTGCTGGTGGGGATGGGGGTGTGGATGGCGCATGGAGGCATCATCAGCTGCAGGAGGAAATGACCTGCTCAAGTTTCCACGTGGTTCCACTGTGATGTAGCCGTGGTGTTTCACTCCTGCAGGAACAGGAGAAAACAGCTGCACCTCTTCCAGTCTGATCAAGTATAAAGAGATCAAACATAATGAAACGAGCGTCTCCCTGGATTATAATCAATACGTCAACAGTAGCTTCCTGTCAGGTCTCATAAACGTCCAATAAAGTCCTAAAGAAAACTTGTCTATTTGATAATCCATCCAGCCATCTGTCAGTCTCACATGTGGGGTACCTC
>JBAMYA010000008.1:19329529-19340890 GCA_037176975.1 Arrhamphus sclerolepis
GAACACTTTCTCGCTTAGTTACGAACACTTTCTCGCTTAGTTACGAACACTTTCTCGCTTAGTTACGAACACTTTCTTGGTTAGTTACGAACACTTTCTCGCTTAGTTACGTACACTTTTTTGGTTGGTTACGAACAACAAGACTTGATTGTCTTAAATCACCATTTTCCTTTATATTCATTTATGTCCCATCAAGTTGTTTAAAGTGGTTTAATGTATAATCAGTGATTGATTACTGATAAACGTTACTCTATACGTACACAATATAACACAACAGTATAATTGCATTCATGAATATTAGCACACATTACCGTCCCACTCGTGCGTCGTATACGAGTGAAAAATCTGACTCCTTTCATGTGTAATGTTTCTTTTACTTGACTTTTTTCATTCATATGAAACAGGACAAATGTCCTTGATCCCCCACCCCCCAGTGCATCCTAGCTAGCTAGATTTCTGACTAGCGTATGGGGGCGCTGACAGTGAGTTAATTTGTGGCAAACCTGGATTGTTTCAAGTTCAGATTCATACCGTTAACCTAAAACTACTACATCATGTGTTTTTAGCTATTTTATAATGAGACCTGGATTTCTTCCTTCATTCACACCTAATAGCCAGATAAGGAGGAAGAGGAGGATGATGATGATGATGTCCAGCTAACAATGACACTCTTAAGATGATAATGGACTGATGTTCATTTATATCTTCTAACGTTGGGCATTTTAATAGTAGAGGAACCCCTCCAGTGGTCGGTAGAGAAACCGTCCCCTCTAGCGCTCGGTACAGCAACTGTCCCCTCTAGCGCTCGGTAGAGGAACTGCCCATCCAGCGGTCGGTAGAGGAACTGCAGGTCTTCCTTATTCCTGGTTGGTTTCAGTGTTGTACGCCCGATTCAGAATCACAGTGAGGTTGTTTGTGTGTGTTTCAGGTGGATATGAACTTCATGAAGAAGATTCCTCCTGGTGCCGAGGCCTCCAACGTTCTGGTGGGTGAAGTGGACTTCCTGGAGCATCCCATCATCGCTTTTGTCCGTCTGGCCCCCGCTGTGCTGCTGACCGGCCTCACAGAGGTCCCCGTACCCACCAGGTAAAGCATGCCCACGTCATCAGCAGTTCAGTTCAGACTTTTCAATGTAGCATCTTTTCATACAAGGTTTCTGTAGATGCTTGACAGAAACCCAGAGCATGACCCAAGCACACAGGACGTGTCCTGGTTAGAAGTATCATAGAATGGCATACCTCACCTTTCTGGAAGACTGGACCTTCAGCTCTAGTGCTGAACTGTGAACGGTCTCACTTACCTTCGGTCTTCTCCCCTGACCAGGTTCCTCTTCCTGTTGCTCGGCCCATATGGAAAAGGCCCACAATACCATGAAATCGGACGCTCCATCGCCACACTGATGACAGATGAGGTAACGAGACAGAGAAGCTGAAGGTGTAGTCGGGGTTGGAGTCTGATCACATCCAGGGTTTAGAGGGTCCATGTTCAGGGTTGACAGACTGGATTTTGCAGCAAAAGACAATTTCAACGTTTTTTTCGTCTGTTGACGGTAGCCGACCTGTGAAAAACGAAAAGCTGGTACAAGGAATCGACTTTCTGTGCTGGTGCAGCCTGACTCGGCTCGGTGTGTAGGATCACATCAGGGACTGAAGTAGACCTTTACTCTGACATCGCTTCAACATTATCCTGCTAGCTTGTATTCTGTTGCAGATTTTCCACGATGTGGCATACAAGGCCAAGGACAGGAACGATCTGCTGTCAGGGATTGACGAGTTCCTGGACCAGGTCACTGTGCTGCCGCCCGGCGAATGGGACCCCAGCATCCGCATCGAACCCCCAAAGAGCGTCCCGTCTCAGGTGAGACTGCAGCGCTTACATCACCACACCTGAATCTGTGTCCTGTCAGATGGTGACAAAGACGCCGCCCCCCTCCCCCAACTGTCCTCTCTCTGCAGGAAAAAAGGAAAATGCCGCCACTGCCCAATGGCTCCGCCCACAATGCAGACATGGCAAAGGAGGCGGGGCATGAGACGGGGCCAGAGCTCCAGAGGACTGGCAGGTGAGTCCGCGCAGGTTCAGTTCCAGTCCAGATGGTGAAAAGACGAGATGAATTTGAAGTCCTCCGACAGGATATTCGGAGGTTTGGTGAACGACGTTCGGAGGAAAGCGCCCTTCCTGTGGAGCGACGTCAGAGACGCCGTGAGCCTGCAGTGCCTGGCCTCCATCCTCTTCCTCTACTGCGCCTGCATGTCGCCCGTCATCACGTTTGGAGGTCTGCTGGGAGAAGCTACCAAAGGAAACATAGTAAGAACCGCTCCCCGGAGACGAACGAAGAGGAGAATACACCTGTGACGGACGGACGGAGAGGACGAGGAGACAGTTCACACTCGTTAATTAGCATCCATGTTTGCCTCTCAGAGCAGAAACAAAAGTTACAGCTGGAAGAAATGTTTTAATAAAAACAAGTCGGATCAAAATTTTAGATTTTATGACAAAAATTCACATGAAATTTGCCATTTCACAACAAAAGTTAATGTGTTTTACAATTTAAAACAAAAAAGTCACAATCTTAAAGCAGGAAACAACTGATCTTTGTCAGAACGTTGGGATTTTGTAAAATTAGCCTTTTTAAAAGAAAAATTCATGATTGTTGGCGAATTCATGACCTGGGTTTTCAAAAGTTCCCCACCCTCCAACCCCCCAACACAAAGTTTCTGGCATCGAGGTGGGCAGGGCAAAAGTGTTTGGAACCCCGCCTCCTCATACATTAATGAAACAAGTAATCCAGGTAATTGTCACGAGTGAGTAAATGCACAGAAGATAGCGGCTATGCACACAGGACGCTAGAAATTCAAGCTCTTATTCCAGCTTTCATGAAATCTGTATTAATCAGGTCCGTTTTTTTTTTTTGTTTGAAAAACCACGTTCGAACTCATGGCAGAGCATGGCGGAGGAGATCAGCGCGTTTGTTTGAATGTGCTGTCATGACCAGGAAACCAATCAGGATGCGAGCTGCTATAGACCCACTTCCTACAATTTCACTGCCTAGCTGCAACCTGATTGGCTGACGCCTAGATGTGTCAACGGTTGAGCTCAGCTTGGACCCGCTGCGAAGCATGGAGGGCTACAGCGCCTCAGCGACGGCCAACCTGGCCCCCACCCTAGTCTACAGAGGTTGACGCAGACGCACGCGTACGTGTGAACCTAGCGCTATCGAGTTTACAAAAGTCGCACGGAGGTCGATTGGTGCTTAAAACAGGTAGAAAAAGTAAAGAAAAGGTTATGAGATAGTGGCGCTAGCATAAAGGACGGTAGCGCAGCGCCACCATCAGAATAAACCAGCGAGAACCCGAGTACCCTGACACAAATTCTTGTTTTTTTATTCTACAATTTAAGACAAAGTCATAAACACAAAACGCACAAAAACACACAAAAAATTAAAATGTTGAAATGTCCTGATATGAAGTTGTTTACCGCTTTTACAACAAAAGTTGCCTTTTTTTTTTTTTTTTTTTTTTTTTACCATGATTGGTATGACTGTGCTTGATTTTTGAAATATTATAAACTTTGATTTTTACACCAAAAATTCAGAAACAAAATGAGCATTTTACCACATTTTATGACATAAAGTCCTGGTTTTAGAACATAAAGCTGTGACCTCACCAGCTTTTTTTTTTTTTAAACCATATGAAGTGGCGTCAGCGTTTTCGCTGATTTCAGCCAAGCTCTGAGTTTCTGAGATTTCTGACGGGATCTCTCTCTCTCTGGTAGAGTGCCATAGAGTCTCTGTTCGGGGCGTCTCTGACGGGCGTGGCCTACTCTTTGTTTGCTGGACAGCCGCTCACCATCCTGGGCAGCACCGGTCCAGTTCTGGTGTTTGAGAAGATCCTGTTCAGGTTCTGCAGGTGAGTCGGCAGGAGGATGACGGGGTCCTCCAACACCCACACTGGCTCCGTTTCAATGTACATTTCTGCATCTCAAGTGGTGCTGCTTCAGGGCTCAAAGATCTCCGTTCTGGGGACGGATTTCTGTCCTGGGGATTTTATAGGGCAGATCTGATAAGATAATAATGATGATGAACACGGAGGGTCTCTGTAGCGCCGCGGTGACTAGACGACCGGCGCCACTGCATTGCTAGGCCATCAGCCGGCAGATCGACGAGCTGAGCTGGCAGGTCGGGACCAGACCGACCCGGTGCCGAGTTTGGGCCGGGTATCAGGCCCTGATTTTCCACCACTTTTGTCGGTTTGTGCTCAATATACTGACATGTAGCTTTTTGTTTAAATACTATTTTTATTTTATATAATGCTATGGTGTAATGATCACAACATAGCAAACAGAGTTTGAATTCACCCGAGCCCGAACTCGGGCCGGGTATCGAGCTGGGGTTTGGACAGAAAGTACACGGGCTTGGGTTGGTTTGGGTCTCTAAACTCTGTGCGTTGGTCATAGCTGTAGAGTGAGGTTTTTAAGAAATGTCTGAGGCATTACAGACAAAAGCAAAATTTTGTTGTCTGTAAATGACATCACAGAACAGGATAAATACCCTGTTCAACCATTCTATGTCACCATTGACAATAGTTAAGCCCTACTGTCGTTTTAAGATGAGTATTAGAATACAACATAACTAGACGCTGCAGTTCCTCTACTGACCACTAGAGGCTGCATTTCCTTTAATGACCACTAGAGGCTGCAGTTCCTTTAAAGACCACTAGAGGCTGCAGTTCCTTTAAAGACCACTAGAGGCTGCATCACAGATGTGTTGCTCTTCTGTGTTGTGGATATGGAAGCCAAATCATGTTGAAGAGTTATAAAATGAGTAATCAAGTGTCCTCAGGTCTGTCCTGAATAAAATGATCCTGGGTCAAGGTCCTATCTAACTTGTTTTCCAGCTGTCAGTGACGTCCTCTCTGTCCATCTGTCCTCAGTGACTACCACCTGTCCTACCTGTCCCTGCGAACCAGCATCGGCCTCTGGACAGCCTTCCTCTGCGTGGTGCTGGTCGCCACCGATGCCAGCTCTCTGGTCTGCTACATCACCCGCTTTACCGAGGAGGCCTTCGCCGCCCTCATCTGCATCATCTTCATCTACGAGGCCCTGGAGAAGCTTGTCCACCTGGGCAACACCTACCCCATCAACATGCACAACCACCTGGACAACCTGACCTTCTACACGTAAGAATGCAGCTGCAGACGGCCTACAGACCTGATAGCTGGATAGATAGAACTTTATTGATCCCTTTGGGAGGTTCCTTCAGGGAAATGAAGATTCCAGCAGCACCATTACAGCAATAACAAATAATATAAAGAAGTTAAAATATATTTAAAAAAAAAAGATAATAAGAGATTAAGAAATCAAGAAGTCCAGCAAAGAGAAATTTGCATTATTATTGTTGCCAAACAGCAAAGTCCTTCACCAGGCTCCTCATCCCTGTCATCCCTGATACTCTGTACGATGCTGTGTCATCAGCAAACGTCTGAATGTGACTCAGCTACACCTCTTCTACACCAACACCTACCTGGAATGCGAAATGAAAACAGTCCTGGACATGCTGCACCTGGGGTCTGAGGAGACTGAGGAGGAGCTGCACGAACTAACTAAAGGCACAGTGCTTCGACAGCTCAAAGCTCAAACAGGAAAACCCCTGGGCCCTGATGGTATTGGTGCAGAGCAATTAGCAGATATTCTTTGCTACTTTTTCAACAAATCCTTGGAGCTGTGCAAAGTGCCCGATATTTGGAAATCGTCTATCTCTATCGTCGTTCCCGTACCCAGAACTCATCTCAGAAGGAGCTAAACAATTTTAGACCGATAGCATTAACCCTACAGAGCAACAAGAGGATGGATGGTGCTACTGCTGCTTTGCTTAACATGACACTTGGACTCACAGCGTTGACCCGCTGAGACCTATTTGTGCAGAAGTCAAGAAGTAAATAGCACATCTTCTGATGTTGTGGTGTCCTCCACAGATGCGCCTTAGAGTTGCATTTTATCACCCTCATTGTTTGTTCTTTACACAAATATGTGCCAAAGCCAATATGAGAATCATCATATTATAAAGTTTGCTGACGACTGGTCATCCTGTCCCTGGTGATGGTGGTGTTCCTCCAGCACCTTTTGGAATGGTGCCAGTCATACGTCTCGCACGAAAATCATGTGCATTGACAATTTTTTTGTTGTGATATTGTGAAAAACATAATTTTACAAGAAAATCAGTGATTTTAGGACAAATATGTGAAACCCAGAATTTTTCAACAGTCATAAAAAGTCAAATTCTTTCTGGTTGCATCAAGTTAAAAAATGTTGTCATTCAGAATTCACAATATCAAAACAAAAAGTCCAATTTACTAAACTTGATTTTACATCAAAAAGTAGTACCAAGTTCCTCAGCAGGTTTAGGAGCACCAGCTGGAGGGGGTTTCAGGGAGGAGGGGTCCTCCTCAGATCTGGTTCTGAAGTTCCGAACGAGGGCTTCTTCTCAAGGCTAACGTTGTCTCTGCAACATTCCAGGTGTCGGTGTTCACGACCCTCCAATGCCACAGCTGACGTCCTCCAGACGTGGAGGAAGAAGAACGTCACTCCAGAATCCATCGACTGGGAGCAGCTGAACGCAGAGGTCTGACCTCAACACTTCTCATACACGTTCCTTCCGGTCTGGAGATGTCTAGTGGATGTCAGGGACTGCAGCCGCCCTGACCTTCTGTCTGTCCTCCTGTATGTCTGCAGGACTGTCTGGGGTTTAGAGGGGAGTTTGTGGGCTCAGCCTGCAGCCTCAACGGTCCATATGTCCCTGATGTCCTCTTCTGGTCCGTCATCCTCTTCTTCACCACCTTCTTCCTCTCGTCCTTCTTCAAACAGTTCAAGACAAAGAGATACTTCCCCACAAAGGTCAGTCTCTCTGTCCTCCTGAAACTCATGATTGTCTTCAGTTAGTCTTTGAATCTCAGCTGATAGAAAGAAAACTCTGAGGTTGTTTTGTGTGTCTGCAGGTCCGGTCCACCATCAGCGACTTTGCCGTCTTCCTGACCATCATGATCATGGTGCTGGTGGACTATCTGGTGGGCGTTCCCTCACCGAAGCTGAACGTTCCCGACCGCTTTGAGGTAGAGACCATCCATCCATCCATCCATCTTCCTCCACTTATCCAGAACCGGGTCACGGGGGCAGCAGCCTGAGCAGGGACGCCCAGACTTCCCTCTCCCCAGACACCTCCTGCAGCTCCTCCGGGAAGATCCCAAGGCGTTCCCAGGCCAGCCGAGCGACATAGTCGCCCCAAGGTGTCCTGGGTCTTCCTCTGGGTCTTCTCCCGGTGGGACATGCCTGGAACACCTCCCGAGGGAGGCGTCCGGGGGGCATCCGGTGCAGATGCCCGAGCTACTTCAGCTGGCTCCTCTCGATGTGGAGGAGCAGCGGCTCAACTTCGAGCTCCTCCCAGGTGTCAGAGCTCCTCACCCTATCTCTAAGGGAGTGCCCCGCCACCCTGCGGAGGAAGCTCATCTAAGCCGCTTGTATCCGGTGATCGTGTTCTTTCGGTCATGACCCAAAGTTTGTGACCATAGGTCACCTAATTTAAAATGCTGCTAATTCAATTACGCAATTATTTTAACAATAAAAATAGGCATTTTAAATAGTGAAATTACACATTGAAAGCTATTTAACATATGCAGAAAAGGTAAATAACAGTAATTTCTTATCATTCACACAACTCACATCATCAAAAACTTGGCTTTGCATTGCTGTATGCAAGAATGGTGAACGAGAAAGAGGGAGCAGAACTGCATACCACAACAGCCTTCAAATAAAACGTCTACTAACTTGGAGAATTCTTAACAATTATTGTTATTTTTATTATTACTATTATCATTATTATTGTAATTATTATGATAATGGTGCTCTGGACACTTGGATGAAGAGAGGAACTGAGCTGCCAGCTGATCACTACCTGGTGGTGAGTTGGATCAGATGGAAGATGCTGGTCAGACCTGGATGACCCAAACGTGTAGTGAGAGTTTGCTGGGAACGTCAGGCAGAGGAACCTGTCTGAAAGATCTTCAACTCACACTTCCAACAGAGCTTCAACTAGATCCAGCAGGAGGACGAGAACCTGGACTCTGATTGGTCCGTTCCTCACTTCTGTTACTGAGACAGCTGACCAGGACTGTGGCTGCAGGTGTCTGTCATGGCAGCAATCCTGGGACCTGGTGGTGGTCACCTCTGGTAAGAGATGCTGTCAGGCTGAGTCCTATCCAGATTGGTTAGCTTGTGGGACTCTGCACTCAGCTGACAGTTACCAACAAGCCAAATGATCTGCAGACTGTTTTTTCTGAGGTAAAAACTCAGGTGTGGGAGGAGTTTGGTGAAGCTATGGAAAGAGATTTTAGATTGGTCCCAATCACTTTTTCATTTGTACAAATACTATAAATACTGATGGAAATACAATACAAATACTGATGGAGCTGATACATATATGTCAGCTCCATCAGCTCCTTGAGCAGATTACGTCCATCTGTCTAACAGCTTCTGACATGACAGTAAAAGCTTTTTAGAGAAATATTTCCCATGACAGGTTCTGTAATCCTGGACCTTGTCAATGCATTCCTTCTAACCAGATATGTACCAGTAGGTTTTAAGATTCCATCCATCCATCTTCTTCTGCTTATCTGGGGTCAGGTTTCTGGAGTTTTAAGATTGCAGTAATTAAACCTCTACTCAAAAGACATCTTTGGATTCTGATGGTATAGCCAGCCACAGACTTATTTTCAGCCTTTGTTTTATTTCCAAAATTCTTGAGAAAATTGTTTTAAATCAGCTAAATGATTATCTTAACAATATAAATGATGAGCTTCAATCAGGGTTTAGACCTCATCATAGAACAGAAGCTGCATTGGTCAAAATCACCAATGACTGTCTCATGTCTTCTGACAGTGGATCTGTCTCTGTTCTGGTCCTCTTGGATCTCAGCATTTGACACCATCGACCACAAGATTCTTCTTAATAGATTAGAACAGGTTGTTGGAATTAGAGATACTGCAATTAAATGTTTTAAGTGATATTTATCTGACCAGTTTCAGTTTGTCCAGTAAGTAATGATTGTTCCAGTTGTATGAGGGTCAGCTGTGGAGTACTGCAGGGTTGTGTTTCTGGATCCACACTTTTCTCTTTGTACATGCTTCCTTTAGGAAACATCATTAGGAAGCAAAACATAAATTTTCATTGCTATGCAGATGATACTGTATTTATCCTTGCAACCACATGAAGTTCATCAAATAGCCTTATTAGATGCATGCATTAAAGATGTTCAGACCTGGATGACTGGGAATCTCCTGCTTCTTAATGTAATTGGTCCCAAGCACCTTTCAGAGATGCTCTTGAGTTGTACAAGAGCTGTACGCTATATAAATAAGAAAGAATTTGCTTAATTACACATTTCTGTGTGAGCAGATCTTTCGAGCCATCATTGGCCACTGTGGAGTTTGTGATGTTGTTCAGTAATCTTGTTCACTGGCTTTAATGAAGTCTCTTTAATGAAGTCTCTGTAATATAAGTTTCTTTAGATAAAAGTTTCTGCTAAGCTTATATAATGCAATAATTTTAAAGGTTCCATAAAGTGCATTAATTGACTAATTAAATTTGTTTTCTGAGGTCTCTAAATAAGGGATTTAATGTTGTTCGTAAAGAAAATTGCCTGTAAGAGGTGTTACTTACCCAGTCACATTTCTGTGATTCACTGTCATGAGGAAAAGCTGTTTTGGTGTGTTTATTAATGATTATATAGGCTACTGGGCTTTAGCTTACAAGTTATGGTTGTGATGTTAATAGCTCCTGGTTTGAGTGTCAGCTACTGAGTGAATTCTTCTTGAAACATTCCAAGGTTGGAGAAACAGTCTGGTGTGAAGAGAAATACATTTTTAGTCTTTAAACAAACAGATTTTCTATATTCATATCCTACAAGTCAACTGAGAATCTTTTCAGAAACTGAAGTTTATCTTCTGCAGATTATTTATTTCTAAATCTTTAAACATGTATTATTTCCATGGTCACATGTAAAGATGTGATGTATGACTTTAATCTAACATGGGACCAGTCATGGCCAGAACCCTGTTATAACATACTGTGTCTAACTTATAATCTTCTGCTTTTTTGAAGCTTTTTTCCCCAACTTTTCCTTCATTTGCATAAACACATATCAGCTTTCAAGCCTTCATTTCAGCCTACAAGCATAAGAAAATGGTTGCTTTACACTGGCCCGAGAGTCCAAATAACATGTTATCTGTGGTAATCTGTGATTTTCTAAGACAGACAGCAAATAGAGAAGAGATCATTGCAACCATCATCATTTCTAGCTTCACATAAAGTAGACTCACTGTCAAACAAGTCATTACTAATGCTGTTTTAAAATCCTTGCTGATGTTTTCTTTTAATTTTTTTCACAGTTGAATGAATATTTACACCTGAATGTGATTAGAGTCAGAACCCTTTTATACAGCCACAGAAAATGTAATATCCACACAGATCACCTCATTTAATCCAAATTTGACACACCAGCTAAAGGAAGGAAACAACTGGAACCTGAAAGATGACAATTTGCAGCAGTTTCCTCATAGTCACCCAACACAGCAGTAAATAGCTGCTATCAGGTATTTAACTGCCCTTTTGATAATCAATTCAATTCAATTCAATTTATTTATATAGCGCCTATTTACGACAAGTCATCTCTAGGCGCTTAATCCTTTCCACCACCATGTTGCTACATCACAGTTTACTCTACTTGAATGTTTTTATCAGCAGTTACCAAGATTATTATAAAAGACTACAGTGTACCATCCTCCTGGTCCTTATTCAGAATTTCTTTTTGATTTGTCAGGCTTGATTTGAGATCTAGTCAGTCCCTCTAGGATTTTGAGATTTAGCAATTGCAATAATTAACACAAATTTAATTAAACTCCACAAAACATGCAAAGGGTTGCAATTTTTCTAATTTACTAAAATATCTCTGCAATTTTTGGTCACGCAGAGCAAAAACGGTACAAAAGCAGTATATAAACGGAAAGAGAGAGAACTACAATTCCCATAGTCCTGGAAGTAAAACTACAAACACTAGCTCCACCGGTTACCCAATGAGTTTTTAATCAATCTGTGAATGTATTAACGTTAATCACTGTCATCTACCAAGAAAAATAAAGATGAAAGACCATGCAAAAACAATTTTCAAATGTTATGCATGAAAGTAGATAATACGCTGTTAAACATTGTGGTGGAACACAAACTAAAATCTTTGCTATCGATCGCGATAATAACCGGTCATGCCAAGGAAACGTCTTAAGGACTTCCGGGTTCCTGGGACAGGGAAGTTAGTGATGG
>JBAMYA010000008.1:19351799-19388336 GCA_037176975.1 Arrhamphus sclerolepis
CATGGTGATGTTGGTTCCTAACATGGTGATGTTGGGTCCTATGATGGTGATGTTGGGTCCTATGATGGTGATGTTGGGTCCTACCATGGTGATGTTGGTTCCTAACATGGTGATGTTGGGTCCTATGATGGTGATGTTGGGTCCTATGATGGTGATGTTGGATCCTACCATGGTGATGTTGGGTCCTACCATGGTGATGTTGGGTCCTAACATGGTGATGTTGGGTCCTATTCTGATGGCAGCAAAGAAGTTCAATAATTAGACTCACAGCTAGAAGGTTCAGGTGGATCTTGGTTCAACTGGTCTTTCAGTATTTGAGTTTCTGTGAATTTGCTTTGGTCACAGATTTTTTTTTTTAATGTGAGGAATTTTAATTTCTAAATTTTGAATTGTGTGTTTATCTCTTTAACATATGTGAGACTGAGACTTTTTTGTTTTTCATTTAGTTGTAAAATTATTCTGCACACTAAAAGTTGCCCAATAATTGCACACATGGATATTCTATATTAGATGTTTTCAAATTTTCGATTTATCAAGAGCACTGTAGTTCTTATATCATAAAAAAAATAATCCTCAGAAATGCAGCAGCCTAATAATTGTGCACACGGTGTGGTGTAGGGGTAATTATCAAAATAATCGTAATTATAGGTGTAATTTGGTCAATTACATAGTTGGATCTAGTTAATGTATGTTGCAGGGAGAGAAGGTTGTTCACATTGTAAAAATGGTTTGTGAACTAAGGAGATATACAAGCGTCTTGTTGTTGTTGTTGTTTATTATTCGTATCCTTCATGAAGATTGTGGTTTATCCACAAGAATTCAAAGGGACCGTGCAACAGATGCTGGTGATTGTAAGAGCGTGATCTGGAACTTTCCGTTTCTTTTTGATTTCTGATTTCTGCAACTTCTCGCCCCAGAACCAAAAATCTTGATATATTGATCAATGTGAAACAACAATTTTGCAGACTCTGGTTTACTTGATCTCTGCTACATCCCAACTCTTTCTTTGTTTCTGTCTTTGTGGACCAACTAAGAACATGTTTGGGGTTTGTTTTTCTTTCCTTCCTGAACATTTACATGATTCCTCATGGAGGCAGTTGTTTGATACCGAAAAAAAGCGTTCACTTCACCTCGTAGATATTTGGATCATTGAATTTATATCTATTGCTCAAATAATCTGTGATGTCACCCAAATGTTTTCTACAGGATTTGTGATGAAAAAGGGTTGGACTTGGGGGTTATGGTGGCATAGCTGGTAGTGCAGTCACCTCATAGCTAGAAGGTCCTGGGTTCATTCCCCAGGGGGGATTCCGTGGGTGGACTAACAGCACTGAGAAACCAGTGGGAGCGCATCCACCAGTTGCAGTTAGCTGTTTTAGTCTGGCTGACTCAACTCATGTTAATCCAAGATGATAATTAATATTATTTTATTTTTGACCAAATCTGTCCACATATCCTCATTTCAAGATTCACGACTTTCATTATCCTTGTGAGTCTTGGCAGAGCTAAAACCAGGACCAGAGGAGCTAAAACCAGGACTAGAGGAGCTAAAACCAGGACCAGAGGAGCTAAAACCAGGACCAGAGGGGCTAAAACCAGGACCAGAGGAGCTAAAACCAGGACTAGAGGAGCTAAAACCAGGACTAGAGGGGCTAAAACCAGGACCAGAGGAGCTAAAACCAGGACTAGAGGGGCTAATACCAGGACTACAGGGGCTAAAACCAGGACTAGAGGAGCTAAAACCAGGACCAGAGGAGCTAAAACCAGAACCAGAGGAGCTAAAACCATGACTAGAGGGGCTAAAACCAGGACCAGAGGATCTAAAATCAGGACTAGAGGAGCTGAAACCAGTACTAGAGGTTAGCCTACCGCTGTCAGTCCGTGAGTCCCGGGATTAACTGCAGGTAGACTTCCACATGGAAGGTTCCCTGAAGTGAACTTCCATGGTTCCGAGAGTCAAGCTGTGCTGTACGAGATGTGGAGGAGCTCCAAATTCACCTCCCTAAACAACAGTCATGGAGGTGGGACCTACATCTGTTCATTTCTGCTTCATTTGGCATTTTAACATGGAGGTGGAGGTGGTCAGCTAGTGGTCAGTGGAGGAATTACAGTTTCTGCCACCCCAGGTTAGCTTCAACCCAGAAGAGGGATGAAGCCAAACTGTTCGCTTGGTTTGTATGAAACCCAGTTACTTTGGTGATAAAATGATGACACACACATTGTTGTTTCTGTCAGCTACCCAAATGGAGGTCACCAGCAGTCTCCTCGTATGGTTCCTTCATTCCTCGTGTTCCCACCCAGATGTGATGGACTATCTGCTGCCATTCTAATGTGACTCAGGGGAGATGAGTTCAGGGCCTCCTCATTTAGCTAATTACACTCAGATTGCAAAAGACACCCATTTAAAAATGCGTCTCAACCCTGAAAATGTATCAAAACATCCAGATGTTGACGAGAGTAAACTCTGGGTGAAGCTGGCAGGAGGAGCATCTGGCTGAGAGGAAGTTTCATGCAGCTTTGACAAACAAAGCAAAGCTGGACGTGATACGATCAGCTAATGTAACAAGTCCCTGCTTTCATCTTTCAAGCCTGAAGAGAAGCACAATTTTATAATAATTATTTTATAAATACATCCAGAAACATGAGGCCTCAGGCAGTTTTCCAGGAGAATTAAAAGTCTTCCACAAAGCTCTCTGGTTTCACAGGAATTTTCTAAAGAAATTCATCAAGCCGGAATGTAACAAGACTTTATGAAGGACAGTTTTCAGATTGCCCTGCCAGCTTTGGTCCCAAGTCCAGACACAGGCGGGACTGCTGATGTAAAACCTGTTCAAGATTACTGCACAGCGTCTGATACAATGACCCCTAAAGAGGGACGGGCTGGACAAAAAAGCTTTTCAAAATCAGGAAATGGTCAGTAGAGGAACTGCAGCCCCTCGTGGTCCACCATAAAGACTACTGTACCACAACAAGCCTTGCTGACTTGTTCAACAAGCATGACTGTTTTCTCAGATGTCTGACTGGTTTTAACTAGTTTGTTGTCCAGCTCCCAGCAGCCTCCTGGGGTTTTCACTCATGAAAAGTTTTGAAGTTGAGTTTGGCTTTTAAGTGTGGAAATGTGTGGCGTCCATGGGAACGTGGTCCCTCACATCTCCACATTTATAGACGTCTTTGTGTCTGTGTTGCAGGAGGAGAATCAACAGTGAGTCGGTCCAGCATGGAGGGGAGGCGGGGTCTTCTGCTCTGCCTCATTATAGCCGTGTGTTTCCATGGCAACGCCGCCCAGAGGACAGGTGGGTGTCATTATACAGCTTAGCTTCTTGCATACCAGCACGCAAATGGTCACAGCAAACACGCTTCAGCATCACGTCATCCCCAAACATCTGCACACTAACACACTCAGGACCCCCCTACTGGTACTAACCCCCCACCACCCCCGCATCTGCTGCTCGGCCCACCACTTCAGAGCTCTCCCAGGACTGACAGATTTAAAAACAACAACTGTGATTTCATGTCTCATACGTCCATGAAAGACGTTTTCCTTCTCATGCACCTTTAATCGTGGAGAGCCAGATTAGACCAGAACGTTAGCAGAAACATCTCAGACGAAGACCGAAGACCGAAGAAGGAATCGTGGAGTATTTACTGAAGATTTCTATCATTTATATCCAAACTAAATGTCATTAAGTTACGAGGTCAGCAGCTGCCCTAGAAGCAAAATTAACTAATTAATTAATTATCTTGATTTCCTCTAAAATGAGAAAAAAATAAACAAAAGGATGTAATTGTGACTCTGATGTAAATCAGCTGTGTTGTGATCCCACGAGTGCAAACTCTTCCAAAGTTAAGTTTTCTCAGTTATTAAACCACATTTGTGAGATTTTCACTCGTTTCTGAGTACAAGCAGAATGTCTCCTTTTTCTTTTCCAGTTTGAAAGTTTGTGTAGTCAGAATTTATTGTTTTGACTTTTCTCAGCTTTTTTTGCAATACTTTAATAAACCTTTTATAACTTTTTTCAAATGTGTGAATTTAATAGATAATTTCAATTTAATTTAATTTTTCTTGAAAACTCTTAAGTTTGCAAAGCAACAACTTCTATATTTTATTTCATAAAGTCAGATCTTCTAAAATTTCTCAGAAGTTTGCTAGTTTGTATCACTAAAATTTCTTAATTCAAAAGTCAGATTTTATTCTTTAAATAAACTTGTTTTTACAATTTTATGAAGTCAGAAATTCTGTTTTGTTTGTTTTTAATTTTTTTTTTACATAATTTTTTCTTACAAACTTGATAGTTTGTGAAGCAACAATTTCTCTTATCTCAATATTTTATTTTTTGTTTTTTCTTCACAAGTGTATTTTTCAACAAATTTGATGATTCATCAACTTATTCTAAAAAAGATAATTTTTCAAGATTTATGAGTAGAAAGAAATTTTGCAAATTTGTGTTTATGAATTCAGACTTTGTTTAATTGACGCTGATTCACAGCTGTGCTAGCCAGAGGTTGAACTTTAAATGAAAAAGAATCAAATCTGTTAAAGCTCAACAGAGTAATGTATGGACAAACAAAATAAGAGACCCCCAAACAGAAGCTCAGGCCCCCCAAAACACTAGAAACGGCCCTGCTCAGAAGAACCAGCCACACATTCATTAAATTCACTTTATTTTTTTCAGTGGTTTGAAATTTTTGACTAAAACTCAACACAGAACTTATGACTGATTCCTCTACCTGTTTGGAGGATTTTGTGAGATTCTGCAACTCTAAAGTTGCCAAACTGCCAAAATAAAAAAAGCTTTTATATGTACAAATTCAGAAAACTGAGTCAGTAACAGCCATGAAAAGCTGAGATGAAAGAAACACGAGCACCAGCTTTACACTCCAGTTTCCTCATTCTTCTCCCTCCATCGATATTTTCAATGTGATACGCCGCTGCTGTCCAGGAACTGCGGGAACTGGACCACAGCAGGACTCATGCAGCGCATTTTTCTTGCACCATCACCTCTAAGTCACGCTGGGACATCTCCACCTGCAGCAGGCACATGTCCACCTGCAGCTGGGACGTCTCCACCTGCAGCTGGGACGTCTCCACCTGCAGCAGGCACGTCTCCACCTGCAGGTGGAGGCATGCCATAACTAACATCTGTCCATCCTCCACTGATGAAAATAATAATCTTATCCTTTGCTGATTTTGTAAGTTTGCCCTCTTACAAAGAAGTCAATGCTAAGTTTATTTTACCAGGGTATCAAGCAAAAAGTAAATTCCAGAAAAGGCCATAAATTAGTATGCATTTGTTAATCTTAAATAAGTATTTGATCTCCAGGCACACATGAGTCAGTACCTGGAGGAGGAGCCCTGGTTTATAGTCATTTCAGGAAGATCTTTGGTCCATGCCTCTTCACAGATACTAACCCACCCCACTGCACTGGTACTCTGTACTGGTGGAAATAGCAGGTAATGGGATGAGAATCCCAGGATAGTTTGGTAGGAGATCAAATACTTATTTCACTACATTAAACTGAAGATAATATACAGTTTTTATGTAATGTAATCACTTTTTTCTGGATTTTCAGCTTGTATTCTGTCTCTTTGTAAGTTTCTTTGTTAGTGGGCAAACTTTAAAAGATTAGCAGGGATCAATTGATTATTTTCCTCGAGGTTTGTGAATTTCCCTTCATGACATGCACTCCTCCCTCAGTCTGCACCCAAAAGGCCGTCGCAGACATTGTCTTCCTGGTGGACGGCTCATGGAGCATCGGCAACGAGAACTTTGAGCAGATCCGTCAGTTTCTGTTCACGCTGGTCAACAGCTTCGACATCAGTCCCGATCACGTACGCATCGGGCTGGTCCAGTACAGCAACGAAACACACACCGAGTTCCTGCTCAACACCTACCAGAACAAGCAGGAGGTCCTGAATTACATCAGGAAGCTACATTACAAGGGTGGCGGAACCCTGACAGGTCAAGGCTTGGACTTCATGCTGAAGACTCATTTTGTGGAAGCAGCTGGAAGTCGAGCCAGCGAGAAGGTGCCACAGATCGCTGTGGTGATCACTGACGGCAAGTCACAGGACAGTGTGGACATCAGCGCCCTGAACCTGAAGAGAAAGGGCGTCATTTTGTACGCCATCGGAATCAAGGATGCAGACGAAGACCAGCTGAGAGAGATCGCCAGTGAACCGCACAGTCAGCACGTCTACAGCGTGTCAGACTTCACCGCTCTGCAGGGAATCTCACAGAGCGTCGTCCAGACGCTCTGCAGAACTGTAGAGGAGGCCAAGCGACAAATCCTGCAGCTGTCTGAAGGTAACAGAGGTCCCACGTCTGTCCCTCATCAGGTGCTGGGATTACATTAATCCTCATTCAAGGATCAGTGGAAGAAAATTTTTCATTTCTGTGATATCTGTGAAATAGTCGGGATGACGTGGAAATTTATTTTTTCTTTTGCTTCTTCACAGTTATGAGCTACAGACATTTCATGTTTTTTTCTCACCAACTTCATTACATTCATTAGTATACATCCATTTTACATTTTTGATCAGCAACACATTTAACATTTTTGGTACAGTAAAGTTTCTACCACCTTCTCAAAACACCACATTTCTTGTGCTATTTTGTCCCATTTCTTCCTGCGTACATGTCTTTAAGCTGTACAACAGTACAGTGTTGCTGTGATCAAACTTTTGATTTCAGAATCCTTCAGCATCCTCTATTAGGGATGAAGGTCTGCAGGCAGGCCCAGCCAGAAGCCATTTTGTGTTTTTGCAGCATGTCTAGGATGTGTTTTTACGTTTTCTTTTGATAAACTCATGGATATCCCTGGAAGAGACGAAGGAAGTATGAATTTCTCTAAAATCTCAGGGTACTTTTCTGTATTAATGTTGCCGTCACAGAAGTAGAAATGAGCTTTGATGGGCCACTGTGTCATCAAATCAGGACTTGTTGCTGATTAGAATCACAGTTATCTTTTTCTTCTTTGATCCAGAGGACATAGAGACCATTTCTTCCAGGAAAGATCTGAAATATGAATCTGAGTGTCATCTGCATATAAGCTGACATTTGTGTTAACATCAGATGACTGAGTGGAGGCATGTAGAACTAAAGAAACAGAGGTCCTCATACAGAGCCTTGTGGTACTCCTCAGTAGTAAAATCAGTGTGATGGTCCATCCCAGACGCCTTGGAGTCTGGAGATTGCCCAGAGTCATCTCTGGTCAAGTCATCTCAGATAAGGCCTCCTTCTTTGGCAATAAAGTTTTTATGTTATTTGTGACCATCTCTGTGTTGCAGTGATAGAGTCACAATTTCAATGAATTTCTTGTGGTTTTGTTGATATACCTTTGCTCTTCAAAGATTCAGCTTTTCATGGTGACCACTTTTATACCAACTCATCATTCTAACAAGTTGTTTTGCAGGTCTGAAATTTCATAAAATAACTTGGATCTTTCAAAGCAAATCTCTGAATGTTGTGTGCTGGATCTGTTAATAGAATAGACATCAAATGGAAACATGTCACCATGACAGTTGAGATGGGCTTTCTGGGTGTTGGAAAAGGACTATTTTTCAAAACTACAATGGAAACCCCTTTTTCATGACTAAAGGTCACATGACATACTGTATGAAATGGCTCTCTTAGTCATGAATGTAGGTCAACAGTTGACATTGTTATTTCCTCACATAGCTCATTGTGGAGCCACCCTCTCTGACCTTGCAGACAATGACCCCATTTACACATCTGGTCCACAGGTTCCATATGACCCTGCCTGTGTGCCCAAGTGGGATCTGTTGAATGCTGATGTTTTTGTTATCAAGAATGTGTCGCTGTAGTGGACTTTATTGATAACTGTGAGACAGGAAATTGGCAAATAGAAGAAGAAGACATGCAGCAAAAGCCCACAGGCTGCAACTCAGAGGTCTGGGATCTGGCCTTCTCTGCTCAGGCTTCTGCACCCATGATCCAAACATGAATAAGTAGAAGTTGATGGATGGTTAGATTCAAATTTGCACAGTTTAATTTGAATGGAAACTTTCCCACTGACAGTTTATATTAACAGGAGCACACTGACGACAGGTAGGTGACAGCGTCTGACGTCTGTCAGAGGTTTGGTTTTCTGCTGAGCATCAACCATAAAGATTCATACGTGATATTCTTATGGATAATCAAACACACGTGGTCACTTTGGTTACTGACTTTCATCTCCATCCTTTGCAGAATGTGCCAGAGCCACTGTGGCAGACATCGTCTTTCTGGTCGATGGCTCCTCCAGCATCGGCATCACCAACTTTCAGGCAGTGCGGCAGTTTCTCCGCAGCGTCATCTCCGGGCTGGACATTGGCCCTGACAAAGTTCGGGTCGGACTGGCTCAGTTCAGTGACCAACCCTATAAGGAGTTTCTGCTGAATGACCACTCGGATGCTCGGTCCCTACTAGCTGAAGTCGACAGATTTCCCTACCGGGCAGGAGGCACTGAGACAGGCAAGGCCATCGACTTCCTGCGGCTGCAGTACTTCAGAAAGGAGGCAGGGAGTCGAATCGAGCAGCGAGTGCCTCAGATCGCTGTGATCATAACAGACGGAGACTCCACAGATGACGTGGAGATACCTGCCCAGGAGCTGCGGAAGCAGGGAGTCATCGTGTTTGGCATCGGGGTGGGAAAAGCCAATCTGAAGGAACTTGAGGCCATTGCCAATCGTCCTCCCGAGCGCTTCACATTCCCCATAGACAACTACCAGGCTTTGCTGACGCTGACGGGCAATCTGCTGCAAACTGTGTGCATCTCCATGGAGGACCGGAGACAAGGTGAGACAAAGACCTGGAGACCGATGTATTTACCGTACTAGCAACAAGTTCAGACACACCAGCTGATTTAAAACAAAAGGGGAGAGGGGAGTAACCAGAATCTGGATGAACAAATGTGTAGACGACTCAAAAATAAGTTCTTTAGTAGGGTTGGAAACTGGCCAGTTACAGTCACTGGAACGTGGTTGTTTTTTTGTTATTTTTCTTAAATACATCCATCTTTTATCATGTAACATAACTTCCTTTGCATCTTACTATTAATTATAATTAGAAATTCATGATATTTAACGCTGTGTTACCCCGTCGCTGACAGATCTCCATCAGGCCACTAAAAGAGTGAAGAATGAGCTCAACAAGTGAAAATATGTTCTACATGAGTTCTCAACCATCTGCGTAGTCAGTTGTCCTGTTAGTCCCTGAATTTGATCTACTGTGGTGCTTTTTGACCACCTTTCTAAGAGCCTGACGTGGTAAATGAAATGCTCCAGGCTAGTTAGTGGTGCTCCAGCGCTTGTTGAACCCAGGACTGCGCCAGATGATCCCAGAGTCTTAACCACATGTACCATTCAGGTCATCGCTTCAAAAGAATCAACCGAAAGAGGAAGGGTGTTGACGGCAGAAATGTTTGTGTCCCAGAAGCAGGTCATAAAGACATTCATTAAGTTTCTGGTGTGTTCAGACACTTAAAGAAAATTAGTGCCAGATCTACCTCTTTTAAAAAGCTTCTATGAACTGTACATTTGGGGTTATTGAGTATTATCGCTCCCAGACTGGAGACTTTGAGCCTCAGCAAGACGAGCTTTGGATGCGACAGCTTTTGCGATGCCAGTTTGCAAACTTACTGGATTAAGTTGAGCCCCATGTGAGGCTCACAGCGTAGACTTTCAAGAGGGACTTGAACCCAGAACGGGGCCACTTGAATTCAGACTTAGCTGCTATCCAGCTCAGTTTGGCCTTTTTTAGGGCACATGTCCACAAAAACTGAACCTTGAAGAGAGTTGGAACCTTATGGTTTCTTTTTTCTCTCATTTTGAAAACCATTTTTGAACCTTGTGATGTCTTTAAGTGCACTTATGTATTTTATTTTATTCTTTTCAGAGCTTGCTTTTAATGTCCCTGCTTCTGCATGAACTTCTGGTTTCTGGAACATTTTTGTTCCAAAGCCATCACTCTTCCACTAAACCATTATAGGAAAATAATTAATTTTAGATCTTAACATCCACGGAGTAGATGCCACCTTGGCGCAGGAAGGAAGAAAACATCCTGATGTATAGGAAGACAGTTACAGTCCCTGAAAGTGTCTAATGCAGCCGAGAATTATTTTATAAATTAAATATATAACTGTCTTTTCATGCTCTGGTCTGTGGACTTTGACACATGTGGCCCAAGTCGTGATCATGATCTCAGACACTGAAAAAGTCATACAGGAAACAAATACTTCAACTTATTGCTACTTATAGTGGATGTGCAGGCCGTATGTTTTTAATTCCACTGTGGTCAGATGATACAGTTTTGTCATTTGAAGCTCCTTTAGAGACTGGTTTATTGTAACTGAAGTTTTTTTAAACTTTCTTCTTTCTGCTTTTTGCCTTTCAGCTTTGGAAGAAAAGTTTGCAGATATTTTCTTCCTTGTGGACAGTGGACTCTCACAAGACAAGTTTCAGCAGGTACGGAATCTTCTCTTCCGACTGGTCAACCAGGTGAACTTCGGAGCTTCCGCCTACCGTCTCGGCTTTGCTCGGTACGGTCAAGACGTCGCAGTTGAATTTCGCCTGAATGAACACCAAACCAAAGAGCAGGTCCAGGCTGCTGTCAGGCGTCTACGCTACCTGTCCATTTCATCCACTGAGCCACGCAATCTGGGCGCCTCACTGGAGTATGCCAGCAAGAACTTCTTCACCAAAGAGGCGGGAGGCCGAGCGGACCAAGGCTACCGACAGTTCCTGGTGGTTCTGGGTGGAAAAGACTCGGATGATTCTGTGTATAGGTCCTCTCGTCTGATTAAGTCAACAGGCGTAACTGTGGTGGGACTGAGCCTTGGCATATCCATGCGTGAACTACGCGTGATCGCCAGTGATGGTCATGCTTATGATATAAACGTGGGCACAGCAGCTCCTGTGCTCAAGGCTATTTTTGAAGTGGAGAAAGTAGAGACCCCTGTGACTCAAGGTAAAGAAGTTTTTAACTCATACGTACCAGTGAGAGTTTAATTCAGGTGTAGTTGTTTTTAACGTGGATTTCTGCAGCTGCCTGATGTCTTGTTTAAAAGCCTCTGAGGTTTGTCACACTTGATGAACTCTTCTACCACCGTTGACGTATGTGAGTGTGGAAAGGTCTTCAAGGTTCGAGGTATCTTTTTTATCCCCAAAGGTTAATGTGCAACCAGAAGAAATTATGTTTTGAAACGTTTTGTTCAGGATTAAGGTGGACTGTCAGTGCATTCACACATACGCATTGAGGAGGTGTCCGATGCTTCGGGTTGATTGTGTCGTCATCTGCAGATGAACCAATCAAACAGCAGCTGAAGGATCCAGGAAAAGGGGGGATTTGTTGTGCTGACCAGCTAACTGCTTGTAACTGCAGTGTGCTCTATGCTCTCTGCTGCCTACCTGACTGGCTGACATATGCATTAATGCAGTGTTTTTCAACCCTGGTCCTCAATGTTTCCCTGCTCAAACACACCTGGCTCTAATGAGTGGGCCATTGGCAGACTTGTGTAGACTTTGGAGACAAGCTGATGGCCATCCAATCAGATGTGACTGAGCAGGGAAACATCTAAAACACCCAGGACAGTGTGCCCTGAGGACCAGGGTTGAAAAACACTGCATTAATGCATCAAAATTGAAAAATTTGTTAATTTTTGACGAAAACAATGGATCAGCCCCAACCAGATGGATCCATTAAAAGTCTACGGAGACGTGCGCATGCACAGCGCATGAATCTGAGACCTGAAGGCAGCATGTTAAAATCTCTGTGGAGTTCAGATCAGTGTGACCAGTATGGCTTGGGCTTTCCTCAGTAATCTGAAGGTCAGCAAGGCTTGTTCCTGGAATAACTCGTTCCCATAGAAGATACTCTGTCAGCCCGGGGCTAGTAACGCAGTTTTCTGTAAATGACAGTAGTAAGAACTGCTGCATCGCTTCAGGGTTCCGCATCAACGACTGCCCAACTGGATCATGGGGTTAGGGTTCGATCATGTCGACACTCGATTCGAGCAGCAACTTATGGCGGCAGTCTGTCAAGGATAGACTAATAAATTCTCCTTTGATATTTTTAAAAAAGTACATTAAATATTTCAGTCTAATTTGATATAAAATGAACAATATCTATATTTCAATCCGGATTGGCATTAAAATGAGCAAAATATTTATTCTTTTTTTTGAACGAGGTATTTTTTATTTAGTCTTACAAATTATAGTTAACAATTTAACATAGGTCCAATAGAACACAGAGAAAAAAGGAACGGACCTCAAAATATTTATTCTAATCCTGATTGGTCTTTTTCCTCCTGTTAATACTTCACATCCTGCAAAATATAAATTAAAATATTTCACAAATGACAATTAATTCACATCCATATTGAATATTTACAAATACTTTTCGGTGTAAAATTGTGGGCAACCGTCACATTGTTTCAGGGAGGCAGCTAACGTCGACCCCTGCACTTCTTTATTTATTTTTATTTGACCTTTCATCTTCCAGGTAAAATCTTTGAGGACCAGTTCTCATTTAAAAACACGACCTGGTCTAGAGGCTCCAACAGAAGTAAAAGCAACATGCATAGAGCATAAAAACATTCCTACCCAGTAAAAACACAGACTCTCTTCGCCTCATTGATGCACACGCATGCAAGTGTGATGTGGGACGATGAACATGAACAATCTGCTGCAAATTCAACTTGAAAGTGGGGAAACATGTCAAAGATGTGAGTTTGAGGGTATTTTGTAAACTATTAAAGTCATTTGCTGCATCCAACGTTTGAGAATTCAGTGAAGCAGTGATTTTCAGATCCCCAAACACATCACTTTTTTCCACCTCAGAATATGAACAAATCAACTGTGTAAATTAAAATAGCACAAGAAACGGAAGGCAGGTTTGATGGCAGCAGCACAGCCCAAAGAAACTGGAGCGGAGGAGACCAGCTGACGATATGTTGTCCCACTCTTGTGTGACATCAGACTAGAGCTGCTCAGCAGTCCTGGATTTTATTTAAATCCTCAAGTAACTTTCATGCTGCTGCAGATGTTTTCAGTTAAAGGTTCTGGACTTCAGACTCACCAGTTCAGCACCTACTTCCCTACTGTAAAACTATGCTTTAGTAATGATGCAGTTCGTTTTAGTGACTTCCTGCTCTTTTCGCAGACTGTAAAGGCGCCAGGGTGGCAGATATTGTTTTCATCATTGATGAGTCTGGAAGCATCGGAGTCACAAACTTCCAGCTGGTGCGAACATTCCTGCACTCAATCGTCAGCGGCCTGGAGATCGGTCTGACCAGAGTTCGAGTGGGCATCGTGATGTACAACAATCGCCCAAGAGCGCAGGTCAACCTCAACACGTTCACCAGCAAGAGCGAGCTGCTGGACTTCATCAAAATCCTGCCGTACCAAGGAGGAGGAACGTTCACAGGAGCTGCCCTCAAGTTTGCCCGAGAGAACGTCTTCATCAAGGAGAAGGGAAGCAGGAAGGATAAAGGTGTCCAGCAGGTGGCGGTGGTGATCACAGACGGAAAGTCTCAGGACAACGTGACCAATGAGGCAGCTTTTCTTCGTCGTGCTGGAGTCACTGTTTACTCCATTGGAGTACGAAATGCCAAGAGGGAGGAGCTTGTAGAGATGGCCTCATATCCTCCCAAAAAGCACGTGTTTACCGTGGACAACTTCGCCCTGCTGAAGTCTGTGGAGCAGAGCCTGACCAAGACCCTCTGCACCAACATCATTCGCCAGGCGGTTTCAGTCGGTGCACGGAGAACTGGCATCAAAGAAGGTCTGTAAACATCCACTTGTAAAGTTAAATATCCAGTGGTGGCATCGTGGAAGGGACTGAAGAAAATGAAAATATATTCATTTTAAGGGTAAATATGTCTCTTTCATTCTCTTTGCAGGTTGCCAACAAACAGACGAAGCAGACATCTTCTTCCTCATTGACCACTCAGGAAGCATCTACCCCGCTGACTTCAAGGACATGAAAAATTTCATCAAGGAGTTTCTCACCACTTTCCGTATCGGACCACAACATGTCCGCATCGGGGTGGCAAAGTACGCAGATGCACCAAACCTGGAATTTGATCTGTCAACCTACACGGATGCAGAGTCGGTAAAGAAAGCTGTGGAGGGGATTCGTCAAGTAGGAGGCGGGACGGAGACGGGGAGAGCGCTGACCTTCATGGGTCCATACTTTGAGAGAGCAAAGGTCGATCGTGGCGGCAAAGTTCCAGAGTACTTGGTGGTGATCACTGATGGAGAGTCCACCGATGAGGTCGAACGTCCTGCAAAGCAGCTGAGGGCACAGGGTATTACCATCTACTCCATCGGAGTGAAGAAGGCAGATGTGGGCGAGCTGAACCAGATCTCTGGTGACCCGAAGAGGACATTCTTTGTCAATAATTTTGATGCTCTGAATCCCATCAAGGATGAAATCATCACGGACATCTGCTCTACAGAAGGTGAGGAACATGAAGAGGTAAATTATTGTTGTTTCGGGGTTCAGTGAGGGATCTTCTCATCATGGCTTCATCAGCTCGTGATTCATGAGCTGCTGCGTCAGCATTTTCTTCTCCAGCGAGTCCATGTAGGTGCTGGACCACGACTTAGATGTTTCATGTTAACCACAGCAGGTCAAACTGGGAGGACGTTAGACACGAGACTGGCATATAACAGAACCAGGATAGACACCGGTCCACCTATTCAGGTCTAACTGGACCAGTATAGACACCGGTCCACCTTTTCAGGTCTAACTACATGGCATACGTCATTTTTGGGATGCTTCTAAACCTCTCCACGGTGCTTCTGGTGACACTGCTGTCATTAACTGGACAGGCTGCGAGTCACAGCAGCTGGACCAGTGCTTCCAGTTCACAACAATCTGTGGGACTTTAGCTTTAGGCCACCAGCTCAGGAGCACTTGGACATGAGCAGATTTCTTTTTCAGCGAGTCCAGCACAGCAGACTGTTGGGAGTGAGAAAGTGTCAAACATGTTCTCACTTAAAGAAGACAGTCAACACCTGGAGACGTTTCCAGAAAAGCAGCTCGTGTGCTCCTCTACTGGCGACACTCCAGCAGGTCTTTGTTTGTCTGACGCGTTCGTAGATGATCCGAGGGCTTTGATCTTGACTACTTGCTGAAGCTCTGAGCCTCTGAAGACATAGTTACTAAAAGCTAACGTGTTTGTGCTCTTTTGTCCACAGTTTGCAAAAACGTTCCAGGCGATGTCATTTTCCTGATCGACAGCTCTGGGAGCATCCATCCAGAGGACTACGACACCATGAAAGGCTTTGTGAAATCTCTCATCAGCAAGTCCTTCATTGGCCAGAATGACGTACGTGTTGGAATAATGCAGTTCAGCCACGTCCCGCAGCTCACGTTCGCCCTCGACCGCTACTACAGCAAGGACGACATGTTGATAGCTATCGACGGCATGCAGCAGATGGGTCAAGGCACACTCATGGGCCAGGCCATCACAGATGTTTCTCAGTACTTCGGTTATGCGAGGGGAGGCCGCCCAGAACTGCAGCAGAGGCTGATAGTGATCACTGATGGCGAGGCCCAGGATGAAGTCAAACGACCTGCAGAGGCTCTGAGGGCCAGGGGAGTCCAGATTCATGCCATCGGAGTCGCATACGCCAACAGCAACCAGCTGCGGGAGATCAGCGGGTCTCCAGACAGGGTGTACTTTGAGAGGGACTTTGATGCTCTCAACCAGTTGGAGAATCAGCTGGCCCTGGAGCTCTGTGAGACAGGTGAGAGGAGAAAAGCAGATGGTCCACACTCAGCTTACCTCTTTCATGTGAAGCAGTGTGTACGCAGCGCTTTTCGCTCTCATGGCTGCACACCAGTGATCCATATGAGGTTTCAAAGCTCCTGGCATAACTGGCTTTTAATCGATTTAATCAGTCATGCATCTCTTGAAATGACAGCTAGTTGGCCTGAAAACTGAAAATGTTGCAGTTTAAGTAAATTTGAACCTTTGGAAGTCAGTAAGAGCATGATATGGTGATATGACCTTTGTTCTCAGACTCAACATACATGAATAGACTGAGCAGTATTTCTGTGATTTACATCTTTCACACGAGCCTCAACATTTATTTAGGTAGTTAAGTTCAGGTGAGTCGCACCTCAGTCCGGGTTAGATCAGAGCCTCCGGGTTATGTTAAAACTGCAGGTATCACTTTGATGTAGACAACATCATCGGAACACAAGACATCCAGAAATGGAAGTTAATCTTTTAGGCATCCTTGAGTGTTGAAATATTAAGTGGCCTCTTCTGCAACACCAGTGAAGACAACCTGACTGGAGGTCTGGTGGTGTTTCTGTTAATAGTTAGGATGCAAAAACACTTCTTCTTCTTCTTCCCTCTAACCCTTTCTCCCATTTGATGTCCAACCAGACTGTAAGAAGACAGAGAAAGCTGACATCATTTTCCTAGTGGACGGCTCCACGAGCATAACATCAGCCAACTTTACAAGTATGCAGAAGTTCATGCAGTCTGTGGTGAACCAAACCACGGTTGGCAAAGATCTGACTCGCTTCGGAATCATCATCTACTCCAATGACCCCCAGAGTTACTTCACTCTGAAGACCTACAACACCAAGCAAGAGGTTTTGAAGGCGATATTGAACATGAAGCGCATTTACGGGGACACCTACACTGGCAAAGCTTTGAAGTACTCGCTACAGTTCTTCAGTGCTGAGCAAGGAGGCAGGGCAGAGGAGCAGGTGCCTCAGATTCTCATGGTGATAACAGACGGAGACGCTACCGACCGCAACAACCTGGTCCAGCCCTCTGTGGCGCTCAGAGACAAAGGAGTCACCGTCTTGAGTATCGGAGTGGAAGGTGCCAACGTGACGCAGCTGGAGATCATGGCCGGTTACGACAAGTCCAAAGTTTTCTACGTGAACAACTTTGATGCTCTGGAGAACCTCTACAAGAACATTACTCAGGTGCTCTGCAACACCACAAAGCCAGGTGAGAAACAGCAGCTATCGCTCAAACAACAAGAAAATGACAGCGAGAAAAAAGCACGACTCACTTAAAGAAATATGACTGATGACATGAAGGTCAGCTGGAGGACAGCAACATTTAAATTAAAAATATGTGACTTTTACAACAAAAACATTATTCCACAAAAGTTATTATTTTAGGACAAAACCTGACTTTTTGTCAAAAGTCACAATTTTGAATTTTTTTTTATTCAACAACAAAAACTCATAATTTGAAGTGACTTTTGTGGAATTTGGGACAAAATGACAAAAACTGTGATTTATCACAACAGAAAATTGGGATTTTGAAACATAAAGATGCAGCTGTATGAAATTCATAATTTTTCAAAATAAAGTCGTAAATGTATGTAAAAAAAAAAAAAAGTTGCAATTTTGCAAACGTTAAACAAACAGAACGTTTCAGAATTAAGTGAATTATTTTTGTGAAAATGGCATTTTACAATGAAATGTTGTGATTGTGTGACCAGAGCATTACACGTTCCATAAAACGGAAAAACGTCACAGTCTTGGACCACTACGCCCCCTCGTGGTTTCAGCAGGTAGCTCACGTGCAAAGGCCCAGTCCTCCTGCAGAGGTCACGAGTCCGACTCCCGTCTCACAGCCCTTTGCTGCGTGTCCTCCCCGTTCTACGTCTCTGTCCCACCTGCCTGTCTGCAGACTGCAAATAAAGGCCACTAGAACTGAAAAAATCTAAATTAAACCAGAAAAGCAGTCGGAGAGCGCAGACCTCCACCCAGCAGCACAGTTCCCCCACGTTCTGACTTACTTATTTGTTTTATTATATTGGATTCTTTGACCATGTAAACATAAACTTAGCAGCTGGAATCACATTGATCTCATTATTAGTTTAATAGTTCCATTTCTGTAATGGTGGTTTTCTTCTGGATCAGCTCCAGAGCTGTTATAGAAACATCAAACCTGTTAACATCCTTCTGTTTCAGCCGACTGTCAGCTTCTATCTGGTGTTAGCTGCACATCTGGATCTTACCAGTTACCTCAGTGTTGAAAAAGATGAAAACTCACGACTTTTTTCATGTTCCGGATCTTAGTATCCAGAATATTATGAGTTCTGGATCAGACTTTTACATATTATAGAAACTATCATGATCGTGTCCTGTATTTTTTTACTAAACAATCCCACCATTTATTGTGGAGATAAATACACAAATCCTGAAAATGGCCCTATCTCACAATGAAGAAGAATCCTTTAAAAAACTCCTGGATCCAGACACTGATCCGGATCACCTCCAAAATTCAAGCATTTGTTCGCTGTCCCAACTTTATGAAAATCCGTCCTTGACTTTTTGAGTTATGTTGCAAACAAACAAACCAGACAAACAAACGCCGGCAAAAACAGAACCTCTTTGGCGGAGGTAAAAAAAAAAGAAAAAAAAAGGCCAATTTGACGGCAAAGTATAATTTTGGAATGAAAACTCAAAATTTTACAAAAGTCATAGTTCCATATGTCTAATTGGTGGCTACATGGTGGTGGGGCCCCTGTATCGACCCCTGAGGTTCTCCACAAATAGTTCAACCGAAGACCTGCAACGTAGGTGCTCCATATTGAAAACTTGAGTTAGTTCAGCTAATGCAGATCTAGGATCAGATGAATGTGTATGTCCTACCCTCCTGACATAAATGTCTTCTTTGTTTTGTAGTTTGTGAGAAGCAGAAGGCTGACCTGGTCTTCCTTGTGGACCAGTCTGGCAGCATCAACGTGACTGACTATGACATCATGAAGAAGTTCATCACCGAGCTGGTGAAGAGCTTCAAAGTCAGTAAGGACTTGGTGCGTGTTGGACTCGCTCAGTTCAACGACCAGTTCCAGCACGAGTTTTACCTCAAAGACTTTGAGACCGAGGCAGAAGTATCCAAGCACATCTTGGGCATGATGCAGTTGGGTGGAGGCACCAAAATCGGGTATGCCCTGGACTACCTCAAAGGGTATTTTGAGGCTTCACGCGGGAGCCGCCGTTCTGAAGGGATCTCCCAGAATCTGGTGCTGATCACAGACGGGGACTCGCAGGATGATGTGGAGGATGCAGCAGACCGGCTCAGAGCTTTGGGAATTGAGATGTTTGCAATCGGCATTGGAGACGTCCACGATCTGGAGCTGCTGCAGATCACCGGCACCCCGGAGAGGCTGTTCACCGTGCAGAACTTTGGCAGCTTGGAGTACATCAAGGAAAAGGTGGTTGACACCATCTGCAAATCCAAAACTCCCAGCGAGCAGACCGGTGAGTTAAAACACCTCCTCACCCGTTGTCCTTGTCCTCCTGCAACTAAACCCAGATTCCTCTTGCAGCGTGCAGTATTGACATCGCCATGGGCTTCGACATCTCTCAGAGAAGTGGAGCGCCTGGTGAGGTGCTGATCAGCGGCCACAACAAGCTGCAGGCCTTCCTGCCGGAGATCGCCCGTTACGTCTCCTCTGTGTCGGGCCTGTGCTGCATCACGGCTGCTGTGAAGCCCAACATGGCTTACCGTGTCCTGGGCCCCAACGGGCAGCTGCTCTACGACACCAGCTTCGAAGCCTACGACCAGGACGTGGTGAGGAAGGTCATGACTCTCAATTTGGCACAGCCCACTTTCTTCAACACGGCCCTGCTCCGGTCCTTTGGGGAGAAGTTCAAGGCCGAGTCCAGAGCTGGCGTGAAGGTGAGGACGAATGCTCGTAAAATCGCCTTCCTGTTTTATTACAACTCTGAGATCGATCTGTGCGAAGACTTTCACGAGCATGCAAACACTTCCTGCATGTCTTTTGCTCCTTTCACTGGTTTTAATTCACTGCAGACTCATTTTATTGCTGCACTATAAACTCCTTCAAGTCTCCAGAAACAGCAACATGACAGCTGGAACTGAAAAAAAGAAAAAAAAATAAGCTCAACTTGAAGTGTTTATTGAATTTGAATTTATTTGCCAACATCTTTCTAACTTGATGACTGTTTTTAAGTCGTACTGTATCTATTTCCTTCTTAAAATCTGTTTTATTTTTATCTTAATTTCTGTTTTTCCTCACATTCTGTGCGTCCAGAGGCAGTTTCTTCTCCTTGCGTTAGTGATGTCCCTCAGAAATCAAAGGGGATCCAGAAGAACCAGACTAATTCTTTCTGTTGTTGAGGGAAACCAGTACGATGGTTGGCCAGGCTGAGAATCATGTGACTTTTAAGGGTTTTTTAAACTGAACTGCATCTTTCCTTCAGTGTGTGGTTCATGCGTCTGCGCCAGACCACAGTACCAGGGAACCCTACGTGGTGACCCTGCCGGGTCCAACAGGCACCTCTCCAGAAGGCTAACCATGTGTTGGAAACACACAGACCACAACTAATGTTCTTGGTCCTCCGTCTGAGGAGGGAAGGAGGGACATAAAAGGAAAACGGAAAGAAAGAAAAGCTACAGCCCTGCAAAAAGAACCCACACCGCCACCTGCTGTTTGGTGGTGTAATTACAAATCAAAGCTAACAACAACAGACCAGCTACGACATAGGAAGTGTTTATAAGTGGAGCCTTCCTTTAAAACGGACCTTGGGCTGAAGGAAATGGCTAAATATTTCATAGTTGTTACACTCAATCATACATCCTTCTTGCTCTGAGCATCTCTGACGTAGCTTGGTGGGCGTGACCCCTGGGTGACCGTGACTACAGGTCCCAGCAGAGACCTGATAGTCCTCTGGCAGCACTGGTGGCATCTGTCTAGGTTCCTCGTTAATGAAGCCATAAACCTGATGCTTTCTTTTTCCTCTCGTCATGCAAACAAACAAACTGGATTTGAAAAAACAAAGCAGACATAGCTTATCCACAAAATAATTAAGTATGAGAATAGGAGGCGTAATATCAAGTGGGTTAGGGTTACAGGTGCCTTGCTCAGGGGCACTTCATCAATGGATGTTGGACGTGGGGAAGCACTTGTCTTGTTCAGGCACTCCCCCCACCTACATCATTGGTACGCCACGGAACCCCTAATTAGCTGTAATTGTTATAGGCTAGCATGTAGCAACTAAACTAAGCTCCTTCCAACATGGCGGCGTGCAGGGAGATGAAACAGAAGCATTTTTCAGGGATATTTATCTGCTGGCCCACAAACCTGCTGTCTGTCTTTTATAGGACCTTGAATATTCTTTCTTGTCTTTTTTTATCTTACGGCATAAATGCACAATTAGAAAGCCTCATAACCGAAGAGAAGAGTGCTGTCATGTTTCCACCGTCTCCTTCATTCATGCTTCTTTTACACACACATGCACTTTTACAACTTTGTGCATTTTTCATGCTACGCTTTCACACACCAGACATGTCACCTCCAGTTGAACGTTCCTGCTTCTTTGTTCTTCCTCTACAGTCGACATTTTTAATGCTGTCTTCCTTTAGTTCTTTCTGCCGGTGCATCCTTCATACATCCTGGCCCTGGGACATGCAGCACTCCTGCCTCTCCTACACACACATGAATACACACCTTTCAAGTCGAAAACGCAGACATAAGCCCTTCGCTCATTAGTAGCTGACGTAACGAGCTCAACTCTGCACCACAAACATGGCGATACGACTCTGCTAGTGTCATAACTTATCGGTCCCTCAACCAGGTGCAGGTTTTGTGCTATGTAGTGTATTAAAGCGGTCCAGAGTTTTGACAGTCACACAAAGATGACGAGTTGAACAAACTTATGGGGTAGAAAACATTTCCTGCAGCGATTCCCGCTGAAACTGAGCTGTCTGAGTCTGCTGGAGAAGGACGTAAACGTGCTAAAGTTCTAAAATTCTTCATCAAAAACTCAAGCAGGTTTCCGCCACATGAATCCAAAGAGGTGTGGCCTCTAAAGGTTTATCTGATGGTACACTTCTGCTGTAACCTTGAACGTGTTTCCTTTATTTTGGTGTCAGACGCATTCAAATACACTTAGCAGATGCTGAGATATTCTGCTGTAAAATAGTTGTGTCATTTCAGAGCAGGAGTCTGAAAAACCAGCCTTGTTTAGGAGGACTGGATGAAATGTTGCAGCTCCTGTTCAGCTGAAGCTTCTCTTCACAGTTGTACAAGTTGTCCACGTAGTTTCCTGGTGAGGGAAACGGAGCTGAACATCCTGAAGCTGTCTTGGCCAGACAGATTTTTGGGTTTGTGTGTGTGAGACAGTCATCTGGAATGGATTTTTTTTTATTTTTTTTTATCTACCATAACTCTGCTTTCTGTTCCTGACTGATGACTCACTCTGGTTTCATTTCCAGGAAGTTTGGGAAATTATTGTTTTCTAAATAATTTATTTGTGTTTGATTCAACTTTCTGGAGATCAGTTTTCTCCCCTTTGATGCCGCATCACAAATCTGGCTGCAACAGTGGATTAAATAAACCATGAAATCATTAGTAAGTGGAAAGTGTCGGATCAAATTAAGGAGGACATCTGTGCAGCAAAAACTGTTTCATTCCTCTTGACCTTGGTTACACACATCTGAAAGGCTCGGAAACTAGAGAGAGGATGTTCGAAAGGACTAAAGGATGAAATAGACCAGCACTGGCCGCCAAAACCATAAAGATTTACGTTTATGCACAATCCAGTAGTTCTACAGTGTTGCCTTGCAGCTTCCAGCTCTGAGTCAGCAGGTGGAGAAGAAGAGGGGTGTGAGGTGTTGGACTGAGCTAGTCACTAATGTCAGCGAGATGTTTTCAGTATGGCTGGAAGAACACATCATCTAGATCAGTGTGGTCCTCAGGGCCCACAGTTCTCTGGTTTTAGATGTTTCTCTGCTCAATCACATCTGATTGGATGGCCATCAAAGACCCACTAATTATGGCCAGGTGTGATTGAGCAGGAAACCTCTGAAGTAGAGGTGTCAAACTATTTCATACAGGACCACACCATCACCATGGTTACCACTGAAGGACCACATCATCACCATGGTTACCGTTAAAGAGCTGGTCATAACAGGGGAAGGTGGCTCAGGTAGAGTGTTTGGCCATGAGTTTCGCGGTTCGGGCCCTAGTTCCTCCCGTGCCAACCGAAGCATCCTTGGTAGTACTGGTAGGCAGTACTGAGTCAGCTGTTCAACTAAAGATGACAAAATAAGGAAAAAGAAAACTTGGGTGAACTAGTCTGAAATTATCCACATTTATACGACGTAATCAGTCTGGGACACCAGGACATGTGATGACATCAGTAGTTAACTCATTGCTGCCCCCTAGTGGATGTGTTGCTTAACCTCATGAACGTGAATGATGCATGAAAATGAAGTATAAAGTTGCTAACAAATGGACTATAAGATAATTAATCTTAACTTTCGAGGCTTTAAGATTTTAAGACAAAAGCAGCCTAACATGTGCCAGCTCTCATCCTTCAGGTGCTGGTGATCTTCTCTGATGGACTCGACGACAATGTGATGAAACTGGAGATGGAATCGGAGCAGCTACGACAGTTAGGTAACCCCCGACCACCATTACCTCGTCCTCGGTTCCACCAACGCTGAGAAAGTGGAAGTCACTGCTTCCCTCTGGTTTGTGTGTTGGGCTGTTGCAGGTGTCAACGCTCTGCTGACCGTAGCTCTGGAGGGGGTGGTCGACACCGCCCAGCTGCAGATGGTCGAGTTCGGCCGAGGGTTCGACTACAGTCTCCCTCTGAGCATCGGCATGCCAAGCGTCGGCAGCGCCATCCTCAAACAGATTGTGAGTCAATCAAAGCGTGTTTATCGTGGACTCACAGAGGAGCGTCTGTTGCCTTTGGAGGTCCTCAGACCAGAGTTAATACCACACCCAAACTATCTCCATTCTAGTTGATTTAATTTCTCTCTTAAAACAAAAAATGGACCATAAAGTTTAGATTAATCCATGTCTCTCTGACTACTTCTCTGACTTTTACTGGTTTTCATTAAGTTTAATTTTATTGCATGCAAGTGGGCCGTGCAGCAAGCTGCAGATGATTAGACTGAAATAATTATCACCAGAAGCTATTTTTTTTTCTTTTTGGACTATTTAAGTGCAACACGAGTATTCTAATACACAGGTCTAGAGATTCAGAGTTGAAGAAAAACAGCTTTTTTCATTTGCATATTAGCTTATTTACTCTTTTAGGTTTGCTTGACCGATCATTTCCACATAAAGTGGTGTCAGGATAAAAGCCGTCCACAACTTTCCAGATCCTGATTGCTTAGAAAAGTATTTTTAAACTCATCGGAGATTTCCACCAGCAAGGGGGGGTCTCTGGTCTCTGGTCTCTGGTCTCCAGTCAGTGCATCATCATCATCATCATCCAGTCGGACAGGAAATCTGGTGAAGAAGACTTTAATGAAGCGACTGAGAAAAAGTAAATTAAAAGCAATAAATGAAGTTATTATTGCTCCAGTTCTGGTAACGAGAGGTGATGCAGGTTTGGAGGATTCGCCACAGCTGATGATGCCCGGTCGTTAGCCAACCGCTAACATTTTCATCAGTTGATAAGACTCTGGCACCAACTGCCAAACTATTTGAACCAGCTAGCTTGTAGCTGGCAGGATAGTTGTCTCATTTTTGACTGAAAATAAAATGTTTTTTTCTTCTTCTTCAAACAGAAACCAGTTTAGAGCATCACATCTTGTACTTTTAAAAGGTTGACTGGTTTCAAAGAAAATGTGTTTTTTGACTTCCAAACTGAGCCCTTTTACACACTGAAGGTGTTTTATTTTGAAAATCCTACTGATTCTCTCAGTTCTGACTTCCTGCTGTGTGTTAACAGACTAAGCGACTCAAAATAAACTTGAAGTGTACCTGTAAGCAGATGGTCGCTTCTGGGACTCTGCTAAACCGCTCCACTAATGACCATGATTCATAGCGACTGGCGCAGCGCTACCGTTTGATGAATCTGGTATAACAGCATTTGTGCGTCTGACAGCTGTGATGCATCACTGACAAACGAGCCGATACTTTTACATGTAGCCAACGCTGCAACGAGCAGATGTGGTGAATCAGAGCCGACTCCCATCCAGTTAGAACCGGATCCATTCTCCTTTCCTTTCATTCAGATGCTTTTCCATAGAGCTAGTTACTAGTAGCTAGCTGGTGAAAACAGCAAATATTCCTCTTCCTGGATACAATATGTACATGTTAATGTAATTAAATTCCACTACATGTGTTGACCAGCAAGTAACTGTCTTACAATACTTTAGTGAAAGTAAATCAGTAAAGTAAAACTACTTTTATATCTCACAGTCCAGTGGCAGTGATACTGTAATGTAACTAATTAATTTCTGATGAGAGTGTCCACTAATATTCAGTTTATGGAGATAACTTCCCATCACAGGTCAGTGATTGACATGTGGAGGTCTGAAAGTCACTTGGCTGGTCTCCAAACCAGCAAAAACACAGGAAATGAACAAATTGCACAAACACAAGTTATACGAAGATGGACTGAGGGAAGACGATGGCAGCAGAGAGCAGGAGCTGAATAAAAACATCACAACTAGTCCAGATGTTTAGTTTACAGCAGTCGTCCTCGCTCAGCCTTCAGTTCCTCTACTTTATCAGAATATGTGAAGGTAAGCAGAACGCTGCAGTCAAACTCTAGTGCCACAAAGTGGTATTACACAGTTCATCAGGACAGTATTTTCAGTGACTCTTCAACTAATTAAGTGTTTCTGGTTTATAAGTGTAATTCCTAAATATGGTCCCTTCAGCTCTCATTATCTCAGCAAATCAGTCCTTTGATTCCTTGTTCATGGAACAATAATAACACCAAACTGACAAGTAAGAGCTGATTTCTGTTCTCTAATCTCCCAGAAAATCTTTCTGCTCCCTCCTTTTTTTCTGCAAACATCAGAGGTAGATCCAGAGATACCAACGTGAAAGTACCCGCTCCGGCTTATTTTTGGACTTCTCTTGCCATCAGATTGCAGACAGATGTTTTCCTGTCGCAGGAAACGGGGAACAAAAGAAATCCTTTACTGCAGAAAATATTCAGATTATTCATCCAGTGTTAGAGGGAGAAGAACAAAATGAGCCAGTAAACGGCGGCGGCTTGGACTCCTGGACGGCAGATGAAGCTCGGGGCCGCCTTTAAATCCAAGCAAAGAATAAAAACCACCTTCTGCAGCTTTAGTCAAACGTTCACGTTTATGTTAGATAATTTAAAGAAGGGAGATGTTGGACGTCATGAGGAACAATATAAATGCTTGTTATACGCGTTTTAAAGTCAAACAGCATCTGACTGAAGCGCTTTTATCCCTGCAGGCTTTAGCTTTTTAAAAAACTGTCCTGACTAAAGCTTGGCATCAAATTGCTGCAGTCCCAATTTCTTTTTTAGCTCATGTTTTTACGTATTATTTATTCAATCTTAATCTTTGATATATGTCTCCAGTGGATCTGCTTATTTTGGTTCACTGGTTGTGGCGTACGGGTGAATGCGGGTCGTCACCGCTACTTGCTGCAAATGAATTGAGCAGAAAATGAGCGAAATGAGCAGAAAAGCCTCATCTTCATGTTTCTGAAGTCTTCCAGGTTGGCGGCGGTAACGTTCGCTTGTCTCTGCAGGACGCCGTGTCGGACAGGGAGTGCTGCAACGTCATGTGCAAATGCTCCGGACAGGAAGGCATCCGTGGGCCCCGGGGGGGCCCGGGCCAGAAGGTGACTGGAGCACACACATGTTAAACTTTAAGCATGATGTCGGAACGAAGCGTGGACGAGGCTGAGAGGAAGGCAAAGTTTCAGGTTTCCCCTCGCTCTCACAGGGATCAAAGAGTTTGACCTTCTGAGACTGAAATCTGATTCTTGATCTCGACTGAAGCGTGAAAGCTTCACTTCAAAGAGCTGCAACGTAAATCTGAGGAGGAGTGAGATGATTAATGAGGAAGGAGGTGTCGGATGAAAGTCACAACTGTCTGGGGCTTTTGTTCTTTTTCTTTGAGCCTCATCCATCCTTCAAACAAACAAAACAAAATTCTCCTGAAGATAACAGACATGGAGGAAACTTAATCTCTGCAACAAAACTGAAGCCAACAAAAATCAGTCCATCTGATTTTACTGAGGTGTGCACACCTGCTGTGTCATCAACACTCTCAGATCCTCTGGAAGGACTAGGGGCTACTTAGGATTGGCTTCATTTTTGGTAAATAAATCATGCAATGAAGATAAGTTTGATGTTTCTGACCATTCAGGGGCAGTTAGTGACACTTTGTTCATTTTAGCTTTTGCTGAATGTTTGATAAAAGTTTATCAGAGCAGTAAAAGTCATTACCCACCAGGTGTGTTGTGAAGGGTAGAAGAATTAGACAAAGATGTTCCAGTAAAGTGGCAGTAGTTACACATGGGTCCTGAATGAGTGATGCCACTATTTCAGTTTGCAGCAATGAGGGTTTGTGCGAGAGGTGGTTACCTGTTCCCTCAGCTCTGGTCAGAGGGTCACAGGAACCTTCCTGAAATCTTCTGAACCTGGAGGAAACAACTTCTTCTGGGTCTGAACCTGTGGTCTGGTTTCATTCACAGGGTTTGCCAGGACAGAAGGGTTACCCCGGCTTCCCCGGAGAGGAGGGCGTTGCGGTAAGTTTCCCCAACTAAATCGTTTCAGTTCACAAAGGACTAAGGTTTGATCGGTTAGCCATGTCGACCACTAAAATAATAGCTTATCCATACTCTGGTCTTTTATGCATATCTGCATTAAAGCCACCATATGTAGCAATACTACTTCTGACTACATCACAAGTGTGCCTCTAGTGGGACAGAGCGGTATCACAAGTCACTCATTAACTCGGTATGAAGAGGTTTAATTGACCATCAAACGTGGTCTGATTGTCACCAGCGTCACAAACAGCAATCATTTCTGAGGCTCTCTGAAACTTTGTGAGCTGGAGGAAGAAGTAAGTGAACCCACGGACTAATGAACTCTGAGGTGTTTTAGAGCTGCTAACGTTTGAACGTGATCCTGAGGAGCAGAGAGGAGACAGCTGTGGGAAGTTTGAATTTTACAGACTACGATTACGTTCCAGGTAAGTGCTAACATGAAGAGTCCACTGAAATCAGAGAGAAGCCCAGAGGAACCAGACTCTTCTTTGCAGGAACAGGTTTAGGAACTGGATTAGGAGCTGGATTAGGAGCTGGATTAGGACAGCTGGTCAGAACAGCTGCAGGAGATTCTCTGGAGATGATGAGTGTCTGCAGAAGTCTTGAAGAGCTGGATGACATGCTGCCAGGATGCCCAAATGCTCAGCAGATGTGAAATCTGAATGTGTGTGTTGCAGGGGGAGAGGGGCGGACCCGGGCCCAGTGGACCTCCAGGTCTCCAGGGTTGTCCTGGACTACGAGGACAGAAGGTAAAACTGTTTTTGTCAGTGTGACGGTGCTGCTGGTTGGAGCTGGTGTGAGTCTAACTTCTGCTGCTTCTGTCTGCAGGGATACCGAGGACTCCGTGGAGATCGGGTAAGTGTGTAGTGGATGGGTGGATGGATGGATGGATGGATTAGTGGGTAGATGGATGGATGGATGGATGGATGGATGGATTAGTGGGTAGATGGATGGATGGATGGATGATGGATTAGTGGATGGATGGATGGATGGATGGATTAGTGGGTGGATGGATGGATGGATGGATGGATTAGTGGGTGGATGGATGGATGGAACAAACATCTGGTCTCATCAGAGCTCTACCTCTCTCATTCTGTAGGGTGAGGATGGAGAGGACGGTCTGGACGGAATTAACGGAGAACAGGTAACAGTACACCTTCTAACCTGCTCGTCATTCATCATCATCTTCATCATGGTCTGGTATCTGTGTCATCATCAGAGCTCAGATCAGATCCCCTCCCTCTCTGAGCATCTGTCCTGATGGACGTAAACAGGAACTATCGTGTTAGTCAGACCACCATTATCAGATAAAACATCCTCAGAAAGTCTGAGTCAAACTTTCACAAAGCTTTTATTTATTTTTATTTTAGTTTCTGCATGTTCTCATCAGAATGAGGAGGAAGTTCAGCCTTCTTAGAAAACTCTAGTCTGAACCGGAACCAGCACAGATATCTTCATATGGTACATTTAAAAACCTAGAAATGTACATAAGTGCATTTCTACACTTATGCAGAAAGACGACATCTCTGCTGCTTCTGGTATGAAGTCTTGACTCCTCTGGAGCTCGTGATGTTTCAGAAAAGCATAGTTGGGTTCAGAATGAGGCAGATATGTTAGAATCCAGCGGTTTTATGGTCTTCAGGTTCAAGAGTCTTAATGGGATTGTTGCAGTGGAGGCTCGAGGGACACGAGAGAAAGGAACAGCAGAGGAACGTTCTGCAGCCTTCTACTTCTCCCTTTAAAACCTGTCATCCTCAAACGTTCAGAGGAACATCCAGAGAAACAGAACCAAACTCCACAGACTAACAGAATCTGCAGTTTCTGGGCCACATCTGGATTGGAATGATGGCGTTACCTCAGGGTGGGCTTGGCTCTTAGACTCGACCGTGTATCCACTGAACGTGGACCAGATCTACTTCTTTGGTCCTTCAGATCACTGCTGGTCATCACAAGATACTTGATGTATCCCACATCAAAACTAGTTTAAGAAATCTGGCCCTCATCTGGCCCACATAGCACCTGTTGGTGGAGTAACCAATCAGCAACCATCCCACTTCCAGGATGAAGCTCCTCCAGGAAGTAGGTTTTGTTGCAGTTCCTCCAGTGACCACTAGGTGCTGGCTCCAAAACAGAGCAGATCTCCATTGACCTCCATATTAAAAGGTCCAACTTTGCAGCAGAATTAAATATATTTATAGCCTGTATATCTTTTTTACCTTTTGTATCCATGACAACTGTACAGGGTGGATTTGTTTTTACCACATCAGTTACAAAGCTGATGAGCATCATTTGACTGTCAGCTAGATGTTAGGTCTTCCAATGGACCAACATGGTCCAATATGGGAGCTCAGATTAGGACCAAACATGTCTGCTGTCTGGGTGTCTGCTCGTCTCCTGAGGACAGGCGTTACCATGACGAGACCTATTTACCTCACACTGCATCACCTGCAGACCTCTGGCTGCTTTTTCTTTGTGTTTATGACCTCCATATTTACTCTGAATGAATCCCTCCGTGTGTCATCTCTGGTCTGGTGGGACGTGGCAGTAAAGGCTGTCAACGCTCGTCTCCAGATACGCTGACCTACAGGGACACTGTGGGACAAGTAGAGCGTTGATGATGTCAGTGGAAATGTAGAAGAAGTGATCCAGCGACTTAAGCCTGAACTAGTGAAGATGATGTGCGCACCTTCTGGTGTTACAGCTGTCCTCTTCTTCCCATCTCTGTTTCTAAAATATCTTCAAAATACCTTCATATTTTATTCCAACATCCAGACTGAAACAAAGACCAGACTGACCAGTGGTGAAGCTCTACAGCCGGTCTGGTTGGATTAGTGAATGATTGCGAATATCCGGAGACAGCTTTGATCCCATTCTGGGTATTTTTATCCTACGTGGTTCCAGACGTGTGGCGCAGATGGCTCAGATCTGTTTGCTTTCCTCCAGGAGGAAATGAGCAGGTGTGGGCAGGGAACCAGCTGATGGTGGACACGTCTCAGAGATGTTCCTCTGGTTTGTGTCTTTCAGGGAGTGACGGGACAGGATGGACCGAGAGGACCGAGAGGACATCCAGGAAACCCAGTAAAGCTTCCAGCTTCACCTCCTTCTTTCCTCCTGTGCTTTAAAACACAGTGATTTAACCTGAATTAACCGGATTTAACCTGAATTAACCGGATTTAACCTGAATTAACCTAATTTAACCTGATTTAACCTGAATTAACCTGATTTAACCTGAATTAACCGGATTTAACCTGAATTAATCTGATTTAATCTGAACTAAACTGAATTAACCCTTCACATTCCTGCTGAACCTTCAGGTGTTTTATCTCTTTTTCATTGTGTGTGTGTGTGTGTGTGTGTGAGCAGCTGTAAGTGTTGACCTCTGACCCTGGCTGCTTGATTGACAGGTTGAACTGTCCTCCTCAGGGTATTCCAGGTATCCAGGGGCTGCCGGGACTGAAAGGAGATCGAGGACTGAGAGGAGATCCGGTGAGCATCACTCTTTGTGGCTGTGAACATGTGATTGAAGCAGCGGCAGGGGCGGGGCCCCAGCGAGGCCCCCAGCGAGGCCCCCAGCGAGGCCCCCAGCGAGGCCCCCAGTAGGGCCCCGCTGCTGAACTGAGGGGCCACACAAGCCTTTTAGTCTGTAAAGTATTAGAAGCAGGACGTGTCTGAACTTTGTTATTTCTGGACTAAACCTGCAGATGTTTAAGATGGAAGTGCTGAGCTTCCTGGAAGCTCCGTCTGCGTAGGGAGGGAAATGTGTCGCCACCAGCTCCGCGCTGCAGCGCGACCAACGTTTTAAGGTTTTAAATTAGTGGCTCACACAAGAGTTTTCTTCATTTACTCTGCAATGAAAAACCAGAGGGGAGAAGCTGAAGCTCTCCAGACAAAACAGAGAAATCAGAAATCAAAGCCACCAGTGAATGTGGGCTGAAACAACAACCTCACATTCTGCTCTGAGGTCTGAACTAGACGTTACATCTTCTGACCAGCAGAGGCAGCAGAGCTCTGTTTCAGCTTTCACTTCTGACATCAAAAAGTGGAATAACTGAGGTGGAGAGCAGAACGCTGCTGTGCAGCATGCTTGAAGACAGCTGGGACACATCTGGACCTCAGAGAAGAACTAATCAGGACAAAAACTGACTGACTGTGTTGATGTTGACATGAAAGCATGAGGTTCAGCTTCTCCTTCTGAAAATCTGCTCGGCAGCTTCTAAAGTGGGTTTGTTGGTGTCGTGAATCCACAAACCCCACCAGCTGAAATCCCAGCTCAGGTTCGGCTCTGCTGATGTTGGAGCCGAGAGAGAAGCCAGAACATTCCCTCCATGATGGAAAACAACGTTCCTTTCTGGACAGTCTGACTACTGAGTGCTCACTTGTGTCTGGTCTTCCAGGGTCAGTCGGGTGCTGATAACACCTCCCCAGGAGCCAAGGGCGACGTTGGAAACCCAGGTTTACCGGTAAGAGACGTTCAAAGTTCTGGTCTGCAGTCCAGACCAGGGGGTTTTAACCTTTTATTGGATTCACCAGTCCTCCATCTGATTTGTTGACAGGGGACACCGGGAACCGACGGCCGTCCAGGAGAGAGTGGAGTCGTCGGAAACGCGGTGAGACTTTACTCTGACTTTGTCTGACAGCAGTTTAAATCTGGAACGTGTCAGAACGATGAGAAAACTTCTCCTTTAACAGCTCAGAGAATTTCACATGATTGAGTTAACTAGAGCCACAGATCTTCATTTTTGAAGACATGTCCTGCGGTTTGATGAGACTATATCGTTACATTTGGAGGAAAAACGGTGAAGCGTTTCAGAACACCATCCCAGCAGTGAAGCACGAGGGCGGCAGCTTCATGATGTGGGGCTGCTGCAGGATGGACTGAAACAGATGGACATGTTGAAGAACAGATGGGTCCTCCAAATGGACAGTGAGCCCAGAATGACTTCTAAATGATTTAAGGACACCAAAGTCCAGGTACTGGAGTGGCCTTGACAAAGACCAGACCTCAATGCAAAAAATAAAGAACCACAAACTGAAATCTGATTGATCACTTCTGTCAGGAGGAACGAGCCCAAAACAGAAAAAGTTCCATTTAGTGGAGAAGAAAAGCTCTCGTGTGACAATGACCAGAGTTTAACGGTGTCATGATGTCATGGTGGTTGTCACATTCGTCACATGACCTCTGTGTTTCTGCCGTTTCAGGGTCCAGACGGAAGAAGAGGTCCTCCTGGTGAGGAGGTACGAGAACCATCTACAACAACTCTCCCTGCTGCCTCACACTCCAGTGAAACTCAAACACACTCATTTACTCTGCTTGTGTCTCTGCAGGGCCCAAACGGACAGCCCGGTGCCCCAGGACCACAAGGCACCCCCGGTGCTTCCGGTCCACAGGTGAATTGTTGGTTGGATTAAATCAACTGAAACTGAACCAAAAGAGAGAAAATGAGCTCCAACATGTTTCCACTTCTGATTTTGACCACGTCATCAGTAATTCCGGACCACGTGTTCGCTCTCATTTAGGTGGTTTTCTTCCAGTTTGGGGGGTCCCAGAGGTGGGAAATAAAGATCAGTCAGTGCTCCGTCCTTCAGCAGAATTTTGTCTCCACAGGGTCCCAGAGGAGTCCGAGGACAGCCAGGACAGAGAGGGATCCCAGGCCTACCTGGACCTCAGGTCAGTTTATCTTCAGAACCTTCTGGAAGCTGCACCACATGACCTATGAAAGACGCTGTTTGTGAACCAATCAATAAGTGGATTTTAACAAATCACACAACAGTCATGCGTCCACCTGTCTGTCTGCCCATTCAATTTCAATTCAGTTCAGTTCTGCAGGACCCCTTTTTATTCTGTTTATCTTTTACAACATGAGTTGTTTCCAGACCCAGACCATGACCCCAGAACACATGGAGAGCTGATAAGTGGGAAGAAATATTCCCTCTTGGGAAGAATCGGGGCCAAAAAACCTTCATGGGGCCTAGAAACCTTGACTGTGGCCTAGAAAACCGTGATCGGGGCCTAGAAACTTTGATCGGGTTTTTTTGTTTATTTGTTTTGGTTTCTGTGGATGATGTGGACCTGTTGGTATCACCAGGACCACATCATCCACAAAAGGCAGTGATGAAATCCTGACACCACCACACACAGACACATCCTCCACCCGTGGATGCGTTTAGGAATTCTGTCCTGAAATCTGTCCACATCTTCATGGTGGGACTGTCATGCCTGAAAGAATCCAGGAGAACTACGTGGGCCTGTGGTAGGGTCTCCCAAGGTAAACTGGTTCTAGCAGTACAAACCAGAATAAAAGCGATTCCATCAGTTTCCATCAGACAATTAAAAAAAAATCATGTCCCTCATTTGGACCTGGGTTACCAGGACCCCAGTCTGGAATCAGGCCTGTGGGGACCGGCTTGTTGTGCCTGGTGTGCAGACCTGTGCCCATGGGGTCCGGCTGGGCTGGAGATCTGAAGGTGTGGACCCTTGCCTAAGACAGAAAAGGATTTATAGTTAGGTCTCCCAGCTGGAATGATAATCTGGTCCTGCATGGACCCTGAAAGTGGTTTTCTTCTGTTCCTGATGCTACAAGACCCTGTCGTAGATTAACCTAACCCTCTTTAATCTGAAATTTTACTACCCAACGGCGACGGAGTATTTCACACCCAAACCACAGAAAGACTGAAGCATAAATCATCTGCACCTTCAGAACAAGAACACAGTTTTATTTTCTTGGGTTTTTTGTTATGCAGCAAAGAAAAGTCTGTTTCCAAATGCTCTCCTCCTCTGGAGAGTCTCAGGAGACCTGCGGGTTTTTAAATCTTCATCACCGTCCTCGAGAGCGATGGATTAACGAGATGTGGTTGAATCAGCTAATTTTGTGGTTTTCGTTATTGGCGCGTTTGATGGTTCAGTGTCATAAATAGTTGGTTCTTCGACAGACGACTGACTCATCTGCCTCCATCAGGGCAGCAAACGCATCACACATGTTCCCTCTCAGACTTCCATGGACGGAGGCGGGACGAGGAAGTCCAATCAAATTAGACTTTTGTGTGTTTTTGTTGGGTACTTGAAGGTTTTATATCCTGCCCTCTATTTGTCTTTATTTATGAGCTCTGCAGGAGTTTCCTCTAACTTCTATTTATTTATTCTATTTCTGTTTATTTACTTCTTTTAGACGCCATGTTGAATCATCAGCTTGATTTTTTCGATTTTTACATTTCAGACCTGCAGCACATTCCAGAAACATTTCCCACTATTTAATGCTGGATTATCTTCTCGCAGCACCTCAAAGACATCTTGGCTTTCAGAACCCTCCAACATCCTCTGTTGGGAACAGCTCAGCTGGACCTCTTCTTCCTCATGTGGTTCTGCGCTGCTTCCCTGGAAAAGATGTGGTCTTGAAGTGTGATCTTGATATGTTGCTCTAACACTTCAGTGTACTTTTCTGAATAAATGCTGCCATCGCTGAGGTGGAAATGAGCTCGTAACAGGGCACTGACACAGTCCCAGACCGTCGCACTGACGTGGTACCAGTCTGAATGATCCTTTTAGTCTTTGGTCCCAAGTATATGGTGCCTGTTTCTTCATAAAAAGATCTGGAAAACCGACTAGGAATATAAATCAGAGTGTCATCCACGTATAAACTGACATTTGTATTAACTAACTGGGACCATTTAGGGTTAAAGAAGCAGAGCTCCACATACAGAGGCTTGTGGTTCTTCTTCCTTATTGAGATGTTTCTACTCTGTGATGGTCCATCTCATATGTCTGTAGTATCTTGTAGCTGTCCACAGTAATCTGCATCTGTGTGGTTCTATCAGCTGCAGTTCATTGATGGTTCTTCATGCAGCGTCCTCTGAGGGACGAGAGATCATGCCTGTTCATCCCATGTCCTTTATTCACTAAAAGTCCTCCAGATTCCTGGAACAGCTTCGTGACGTTCTGCTCTTTAGAAGGAGGAATAATTCATATTCCTTCCAGTCTTTCTTTGAGGAGCATTATTTTTCACATATTTCTTGAAAAAGTGGCGATTCTCTGTACTTCTTACTAGCAGCATTCCAACATTTCTATGAAATGCGTTGCAGGTCTGAAGTGTATAAATCGATTTTATATGAGTAAATGAACTGAAGATGGGTTCATATTGTCTCCAAGAAGATCAAATCCAAAGTAAATCTAACATTAGTATCTTCATCCCACATCTGTTTGGGATTATAAAGCGTCCTGCTTCAAACTAACACTTCAAATTACTTTATTCATCAAATAAAGGAAATTGTAGTGTCACTGCAGCAACACAACCAGACAAACAATACAAGCAATAAATACAACCATGAAATACAGTTAAAATAAACTGCCACAAAATAATTAAAAACACAAATGGATTAAGAACAAAGATGCACACTAATGATCATTAAAAAGCCTCATGGCAGCAAGCGGAGAAGACTTCCTGCAGCTCTCTGTCCTGCATTCAGGAGGAATCACTGTGCGCTTTTCCCAAAAACCTCAAGTACGCTGAGCAGGTGCCTGTCGTTCTTCATCATGGCACTTACTTTAAGTACAGTCTCCTCTGACCGTTTTTGTGCTTGCTCCAGTTCCTTCCCTCCTCTAATACAGCCAACAACGGCCGAATCATCTGAGAATTTCTGAAGAAAGCAGGAAACTGAATTATGCTGGAAGTCCGACGTGAAGAGAGTGAACAGGAAGGGTGCTGAAACAGTACCTTGAGGGGCTCCTGTACTGCTAACAACAGTCTTGGAGACGGTTCCTAAACTGGACAGGCTGTGGTCTGGAAGTTAAGTAGTCCATAATCCATGAAACAAGCCCCCACTCCACCCTCATCCTCCCCAGAAGAAGGTTGTTGTAGGACTCATGAAGGTGAGGCCAAAGATTTTTTGATGTAAGACGTCTTAGGCAAGTTTATTTCTAGAGAACAATTCATACACAAGGTCATTCAAAGTGCTTTACATCTACATAAAATCACAAGAGGCAAATAAAATCATTAAAACATATAAATAATCAATAAATA
>JBAMYA010000008.1:19388436-19400550 GCA_037176975.1 Arrhamphus sclerolepis
AAGGCCGACGAGCAGGGCTACGCCCAGCGCTTCTTCAGAGTCTTCCTCTCCGCCCTCAACAGTAAGAACCACGTCAGACTGTTAGCAGGAGCTCTCAGACGACGGTGGAGATCCACCAAGATCATTTATATTGTGTAAGTTGCGCCTTCACTGCATGCATCCTTGTTGTTTCAGAGGGAATAAACTCTTATCCTCCTCCGTCCTTCACGCGGACCTGTGCAGAGCTGCGAGACCAGGACCAAGGACAAATATTCATCACTGGGTAACTCAGGCTGTCTGCAACATTCTGAACACGGTGGCAGAGCTCAGGTTGAAATATTTCTAGGAACTAAAACCTGCTTCAGCTTCACTTCATTTGCTCCTACACCACCCAGAAACGTTGGGATGGTCAGGCCTTTAGCACTTTGTAATGTTTCCTTTCCTTCTCACAACACCTAGAAGGTGTTCTGGCATCACAGACGTGAGGTGAACGCGAGTTCCAGGAGTTATTTTGTCCCATTCTTCCTGCACACGTTGCACATTTATTCCAAAAATGATCTGGAAACATAAATCAGAGCATCATCTGCAGAATTAAAGAAGCAGAGGTCCTCTTACAGAGCCTTGTGGTACTCCTCAGCCAGTCAGGTGTTTGACAAACGCCTCCGCCGTGGTCCTGGTCCACGTGGTCATATGATCTGTTGATGAACAACGGTTCCTGATGCGGTGTGGTCTGAAGGATCAGAGATCCCTGGTGTCCAGCTTTGACTTGCTCCCTCGTCCTTCACATGTCTTTCACCTCCTTACTATCACTAAACTGGCCTGTACCGACTTTTTGGTGTGTTGCAGGTCTAAACTCAAAAACACGAGATTACCACATGAAATGAAGTTGGTTCCAAGGAGACCATGTTTGTGCATCTGTGTGTGCAGGCAGGGTTCTGTGGACTTCATAGAGGAAGAGGAGGAGGAAGAGCAGGAGCAGGAGGACTTTGAGGAGCAGATAGGAGGACAGACTCAGACAGGCCAGTTGGACGTCATCGAGACTTTGGTCACTGCAGCCAACTCCAACGGTAGCACACACACACACACACATACACACACACAACCCAACAAACACACTGCGGTGGTGGGTTGGTGTCAGCAGTCACAGCTGCTGACTACAGAACCCGTACACCACTGGACCTGGACCTGGACCTCAGCAGCTCAGCGTTTGACTCAGAACTGCACAGCAGTCTGTCTGACTGAAGTCCTTTATTTACACTCACCCGCCTCCCATCAGGTCCGCCTTCCTGGACCCGGGTTGGGCTCCCTTTTTCCTTCAGAACTGCATTCATTCTTGGTGTCACAGATTCAACAAAGTATCAGGAAACTACATTAAATTAATAAAAACAGTATATCAATGCAAATAAAATGCATAATTAAACAAAAGTGGCAGCTGCTAGATTGATTTGTTATATTCATGGTTTTGGTCTAAAAACTAAATCTGAGACAAAATTGACTTTAAAATAAAGTATTTTTTCTTTTCTTTTGTACTGACTGGGCTGTAAAGTAGTTACATGCAGTTGTTGACTGGTCCAGGACATCAGCTGTGACATCTGTATAACTGGAAACTGATGACGTCTCCAAGAGGAACCACAAAGAAAGTTGAAACAGCACTGGGCCGAAAACTGAACCCTGAGGAGCGCCAGCGTTTAGTCTGGGCCTCTTTGATGTATACTGATCCGTCCCGACAAAGAAACCTCTGAACCGCTTTAAAATGTTTGACAGCAGCCAGCCAGGCTTGGCTTCATCTAGGTCCTCACATGCTGGACCTGGTCTACTTGCCGTTTTTAGCAGAAGCGTTTCTGTGTCTGTGGTCTGACAGCCTCACATGTTCACGTCTCGGTTCCTGCGTTGCTGTTTGTGCATGGTTCATGTTTCTGCCTGCTCACGTCTTAGTTTTTATCAGCATCGTCTTCGTCAGGCTGCATGCTTCGTCTCTGAGCGGCGCTCCTCGTCACCTTCCATCTTCCGGCGGAGGAGCTGCCGCTCCGAGGGTTGTGTGTTAGTTTGTAGTAAATGTGTGTGTTCTGCTTTCAGCACGGTGTCAACTGGATGCTGATGCTGGTATCCAGTGTGAAGACTATAAGCAAAAGTGGTTCTTTGACAAAAACATCGCTGCATGCTCCCAATTTTGGTATGGCGGCTGCGGCGGCAACGCCAATCGCTTTGAAACGGAATATGAATGTTTACGGACGTGTGGCACCACATGTAAGTCCCACGCTGAAGCCGCCGATGTCTCTGGACTCTGACCTGCTCTGAACTCATCTCAACGTCTTTTAACCTCAGCGCTTGCTACGCCGTGAGCATGCTCAGACCTTCCTCTGCTGATGATCAGTGTTTACCTGCAGATAAAAGAGGAAACCGTCCTCCAGCGGGGTTGCTGCTAAATTCTGGAAACTTCCCATGAGAAGCTGAGAAATTCTGCAGATATTCCAAATCAGAAGGTGCCCGTGGCATTGTTCTGCATTTCAAATACGACTCCACTGCGTCCTGTAGGAACCTAACGACAGACACGACACGTTCCAGCAGACGTACTAGCAGATCCAAGAGGCCTGGATGACTCAAACTTAAATCCTGGGATGTGTTTGCAGTTCAACAAAGAGTTGGTGTCCGTTGGCATTTGTTCGCTAGCCAGCTAGGGAACCTTTCTTGTTTCTGTGCTCTGCAGCAGTAATACCAGAGATCTCCACTTGGGGGCAGAATTCAGGGTCAGAGTCAAAAACACAACTGTACACAAGATGTAAGAGAGAAAAAGTCATGGTTCAGTTTCAGAAAAAACAACACCAGCGTCATTGGAGACGTGATGTTAGACCATAAAATCAATGTTGTCACGTTTTATGATGTAAAAACACAGACAGCATTTTTCATAGGTACTTTGCAATGTTTAGCAACTTGTTGCTGTTTCTCTGAATTACACTAGCGCCTCTAGTGTTCAAGTTTATATTACATCTCACATACGTGAGCTTTAGAGGAGCTTTGGAAGGTCTGGATGACCGACACACCAAACAAACGCCGGCTGGATGACGGCTGGATGACGGCTGGACCTCCGACTGCACCAAAGAAGGAAACTCCGTCCTCTGTGATGTCACAGAGAGCTGATGTTAGAAAAAAAAAACTCCAAAAAAGAAGTGTTTTCAGCACCTTAAATACAGAGCATTTTGAGTCTACCTTGTTTTTTTGAGCCTCTACTTGATGAATCATCATCTGAAACGTAGGCCGCTAAGCACCCGCTTTATTTCTTTTACGACGCAAGTTTTCAGACATTGCAATTTTAGTTTGAAAAAAATAAGTCACCATTTTATTTAAAAAAAAAAAATTTTAAATAGCAAATTTGCGATAATACAAAATTCTCCCTTTTACATGAATGTCAATTTTATGTCAAAAAGTTGTAACTTTATGACATAAAATTCTAAAATACAAAGTCAACATTTTGAGGAATTTTTTAAAAATTTGAACAAAAAGACAACTTTGTAAAATGAACAATTTCTCAACATTTCTTTAATGGGTAAAAAGTTGAAATGTTGATAGGGCGCACCGTTTCACACCATGTAGACTTGAATTAATCTTAGAAGACTGTAAGAATTCAATTCAATTTATTTATTTATATAGCGCCTCTTTACGACAAGTCATCAGTAGGCGCTTTAGAAAGATGCCGCGTACGGTGAGAACCCGCCATAACACAGAAAAAAAAAAAAAAAAGCAGTAAAAGGACCAAAAAGTGTCCAGACTTCAACAGGATCTTAATGTCAGCAAGAGGAAACAAAGACGAACCAGCCCTTTAATGGTAACCATGGTGATGGAAGAGCGACATCACTGCTGTAGATGGTGGAGAAATCAGGATGTAACTAGAAAACAAGAGGTAACTTCATAGAGTCACATGCAAATCTGAACACTTTCAGACATTCTCTTGCGTTCTTCTGCAAGGTTTTTGCAGACCCGATCAGGTCTGAGTGGACCTGCTGTCAGAGCTCTGCTCGTTGCTTCCTCTAACCCGCCTGCATGCTCATGTGCTTAGGTTGTCCATCCTTCACGTGCACGCGCCTCAGCGTCTTCCTCCTTGCTCTCTGATGAGAACTTCTGAACTCAGCTCCTCCTCTGTTCTTCTGGTGTCTGCAGCTGCTCTGCAGATCACATGAGACCCGTTTCACCTGCATGTCTACTGTCTCCTCAGATCGAACTGCTGTGCTGCAGACGGAGCTGGCCAGCTTCGTCTCTAAAGGTAAACCCACCACAGAAACACCTCAGAGCTCGCAGAGACAGTAAACCACCAGTTCTGATTGAAGACCAGTACACAGCTGTGTCATGTCAGTGGAGGTGGTGGTGGACTGGAGAGCAGATCTGCTGAGCTCAGAGAGCTGAAGGAACAAATGTCCTGAAGTACACTTCACAGACACATCAGCAGGTAGAGGCTGCAGGTCCTGTACCGACTTCTAGAGGCTGCGGTTCCTGTACCGACCACTAGAGGCTGAGGTTCCTCTGCCGACCACTAGAGGCTGCAGGTCCTCTGCCGACCACTAGACCACATACATTTTCCATAAATTAAACCCAGAAGTTTAATGTTGCTGACTGGTTTCAACCATAGATGTTGATGGATAAACTGTGGTTGACATCACCCACGCATTTCCACAGAGAGGTTTTGAAGTCCAGTTTTCCTTGAAACACCTGGTGCTGTGTTGCAAAGAGGTGGGACCAAGTTGTGAAAGCCAACAGCAGAACCAATAAATAGCTGCCACTCAAACACGTCAAATGACACCCAGTCATCTGATTGGTCAGCTTTATTGCTTTATATACATTTATCTGATTTGGTTCAAAAATATTCACCCTGGTACAGATGTCATGGATGTGAAATCTAACTATAGAGACCAAAACTGATTTCTGTACCAGGCTGTAAATATGTTTAATTTTGCTGCAAAGTTTGATCTTTTAACATGGAGGTTGGTGGAGATTTACTGTTTTGGAGCCTGCACCTAGTGGTCAGTGGAGGAACTGCAACAAAACCTACTTCCTGAAACTGCTTCAGTCCAGAAGCAGGATGGTTGCTGTTTGCTTTCAACCAGTGGCCATGTTGGTTTGTTGTTGTCATCTGAACATTTTTGGATCAGCGCGGAGGTTGGGCGGAGCCTGCGCCTGCGAGTTGCCATGGCGACCACCAGAGTTCGTACTGCTGGACTTCAAAACAACTCCTCAGGAAGATAGACGTTCATGTCCCAATGGGCGATTAATTTTACAGACAGTCAGAATAAAGACAACAAAAACAACAACACACCAACAATTAATATTTAGCTGGAGGTGTGACACAAAAAAAACTCCCCTCCTTCAACCAATGGGGGTTAAGTCAGTGGTTAAAAATACAAATTATTACCATCAACTGTAGGACTACAAAGCTAACAGCTCCTCCCCCTGGCTGAGTTAAGAAGGGAAACAGTTGTGGAATAAATGAATATTTATACCTGCTGCTCCCAACAGAAGGAAATGTGAAGGGTAGAAGGAGGAGACGGTGGTCACCGACTGACAGAATGGAATTAGCTTTTTTAAGTGTGATGGTTATACTGGTCATTGAGGCTGCTGTGCTGAGCATCGCTGATTTTACAGCTGACGTTCACAGTTTTATCCCTGACACCAAGACTTCCATACCAGCAAATCAAAGAAAAAGTCAGCGTCAGAATTATAAAATATAAACATCAGAGTTCTGACTACGTTGGATTTTGCAATTTTACGAAGACAGAAAAGACGTTGTTGACCTTTCTTACAAAGTATTTCTGTGTTTGCGTCAAACTTCAGCTCATTATTGATCACTGTGCCCAAATACTTAGAAGTGTCAACAATGTCGACCTTCTGCTCCGTCATAGTTGCTGTCTTCTGCCTGGAGTCCATGATCACGTCCTCCGTCTTGGACACGTTAAGCTGTAAAAAAGGACCGTCCACCATCCTTCTCTACTTTCTCTAAGAGAACTTTTCCCAGCAGTTTCTCAAAACACTTCATAACTAAAGAGGTTAGGGCCACTGGTCTAAAACCATTAAGAACTTTGGGGTGGGAGTGTTTAGGAACTGGAACCACTACAGACTGTTTCCGAGTTCTGGGGACTTTCTGTTGAGTGACAGAAAGCTGAAAAATGTAATAAAATATAGGAGCCGGTTGCTCCGCAGGCTGCTGCAGATGTGATCAGGCCCAGGACTCTAACTGGTTTTGGTTTCCTTCCTGGTTTTGATTCAATCACAGTAGACCAGCATTTAGCCAAGGGGCTCCGTGGTGCTGAACTGGAGGGACAGGAAGCTGTGGGTGACGTGTGTCGGGCTGCAGAAGCCTCAGCCACCTGTTTTCTTCCATCTGGTGTTTCAGACGCCTGCCAGCAGGGGGAGGACTCGGGCGGCTGCCAGAACTACACCATGAAGTGGTTCTTCGACACCAAACAGGGCGAATGCGTTCGCTTCTGGTATGGAGGCTGCGGCGGCAACCAGAACCGCTTCGACACGCAGGGGGACTGCGAGAACCTGTGTCTGTCGAAGCGTAGATGAGGAAGAGGAGGACGAGGAGGAGGACGAGAGGGACGATCACGCACCAGAAAACATGCATCTTCAAGGAGAACCGCGACGCCACCTGCTGGTCGCTGCAGAGACTGTTCAGAAGTTGATGACGTTCTCTTTGAACACGCTTGTTTGATCCCCACGTGGGGTTTTCTTAAACCTGATCTTCCCTCTGATCCAGTTAGAAAACAGTTTAGCCATGATGAAGCTGGAGACCAGACTGCAGACCGCCGTTTCTGCTTTCAGAGGCTCCTGTTCCGCTTTAGGATGAGCGATAAAAGTCTGAATTCACCACTTTAGAAACTCCCTCCATCCATCTATTAATTAACCATCTATCCATCCATCATCCATTAATTAACCATCCATCCATCCATCCATCCATTCATTAATTAACCATCTATCCATCCATCATCCATCTGTTAATTAACCATCCATCCTCCATCCATTAATTAACCATCCATCATCCATCCATCATCCATCCATTAATTAACCATCCTTCCTCCTCCATCTCCAGTGCAGGGTCACGGGGGTCTACTGGAGCGAGTCCCAGCTCACTTTAAAATCCCGACTCTAAACTTTCAGATTTCCAAGTGAGAATGTCTGTATTTGTAAAGTCACATGTTAACAAAGTTATACAAAGTTAAACACTAAAATAAAATAAATCCAACTTTATAAACTTGCAAATTTGAGATGAAATTCCAAATGTTCAGTTATCTGAACTTTTCAGGGGAAAACTGATACTGATTCTCAGTAATTACGTCTGCATGAACTCAAAGATTTCAAAAGAAATTGTTTTTGATGAAAGCAAAAAAAAACTGATTTTACAGACATAAAATCTGAATTTTCTCTTAAAAACTTTAAGTTCAGAATTTCTAAGATTAAATTCAGACGTCATCAGTTTTATAAAATCTGAAATTTTCATGTAAACCCTAAAAATGTCCGGGGAAAGTCATTTAGTTAACTGTGGAATTGTTAAGAGCTCCTGAAAGAGATGAATCTGATTTTGAGACTTTTAAAACTTAACTGCAATAAGAGAAAGACCTCAGCAACTCGTCAGATAAAAATTCAGAGCTGAGACGTCGTCTCTTTTGTAAACTCAGAATTTTCTGACATAAAAAGTAATAAAAAATAAAAATCTGACCTTAAAATTTGTAAGAAAAACAAACAAATTCTGTCTTGATAAGCCCACAAATCTGTGAGAAAAGTCTGAATTATAAACTGGAAAATTTCGACTAAAGAAATCAAGAAACTGATTTTTTCAGGACAGAATTCAGAATTTGACTTTTAAAGCAGCAGATTTACCAGGAAAGGTCTTGCAGCTGGAGGCCCCAGGAGGCCCCAGGAGACCCCAGGTGGCCCCAACGCTCTACTGACCCCTCAGCCTCCATAAAGAAAGAAACGGCCCTGCTGCAGATGTTTCCAGCTGTGCGGTTGAAGCCTACCATGGCTCAGCTGTTTCCATCCAGTTCACGTCAGTGCTCTCAGTTCCTGGACCCTGGATATGGCCCAGTGCTGATCCAGTACCACATCCAGAGCTCCATCCAGATGTAGTACCAGATCAAGATTCAGTACCACATCCAGATGTAGCACCAGACTCAGATGTAGTACTAGATCCAGATTCAGTACCAGATCCAGAACAGGAAGTTGTTTTTTTCAGCTGAAAACCGAGCGTGTTGATTGGCTGATGGATAGAAGGGAAGAGGAAGGAGAGGAGAGGGGAGGAGAGGGGAGGAGAGGAGAGGGGAGGAGAGTCTCGTCTCACAGCTGAAACAGTCGGAGCTCAGTGATGGACAGCAGAGAGGAAGGTCTTTGGGTCAGAGGACAGATTGAGAGACTGAGAGCGCCACCTACTGCTGGTGAAACACCATTTGTACACATCATTTATTCAGGAAACTGACTTTTATCTGAGTACTATTTCTACTCATCCTACTTTGAAAACATGTAATTTGAAATATTTCAGGGTTTTTTGTTTGTGTTAGAACTTTTGGTGCTTTTGCTGTACAAAATTAAAATGTGAATAAAATCAGTTGGATGGAAGAAAACTGCCGACAGATGTGTAGAGCAGCATGTCAACATCTGGCCTCGCTCATGACACCTTTTATTTACATCCACCTATAAAAAAAACTTTGAACTATGATGCATTCATCATTTCACGTACTTGGTCTTCAGATCGTGTCTGTTAGGACGTCAGTGGGTCCTGATCTGCTGACGGACACCACACAGACTCTGGTCGTCATAGTAACACCAGCAGCGTCATGAAGTGGTGGATTCCTGATGGAGGTTTCTGAAAGCATCATTCAGCTGTCTGCTCTTCTGGTTTTTTCCTATTTAATCCAAAATGGTATCAAACTGTTTCAAGTTCATCTCTAGAAGTCTTCGCTGGACAGAAGACGCAACCTGAAATCTCTGTTCCTGAAGGTCTGCACCTCCACACCTCCTCATATGGAGGTCCCTGGGAGCTTTATGCTGATGAACCAGCTTCTAAAGATTTTTATTAAACTGATTTATGGGGAAAAAAATACTGGCTGCAGTTCCCTTACTGACCACTAGGGTTAAAACGTTCAACTTACCATCCATGAAAACTGTAGGAGAGAGAATTTCTATGTACATCAGCTTAAACTATATAAAGACATAAAGATGAAACCTATGCAGAACTTCTTGCTTTTCCTGAAACAAATCAAAGACACCAACGTCCTCATCTGAGACGTCCACAAAGAACCGGACCAACCGCAACGGCAAAGGTGGGTTTTATGCTCCGACTCAGTACAATTCATACCACATTTCTCCTGGAAGAAGAACCAGAATAACACTCTGAGTCAGGGACAAGACAAATCCATTTAAAACAAAAAAACAAAGCATGTGTCTCAGATGTTTGCAGAACTAAAAATCTTCATGTTTGAGTTTTAAAGTCAGAAGGATCAAAAAGCTTTTCAGCAGTCACACTGAAGCTGAACATGTGTAGACGTTTAAACATCTCACAATCAGACCCGACACCATCCTCACCACAACTCTGAGGATCATTTATTGATCATTAGAGAACACACGTCCAAAGTCGTTCGTCCTCTTAGCAGTTGGAGCTGAAGACGTCCTCCATAAACAGAATTCACAGAAACTGGAAGCTGACGTCCTCTCCAGTGATGCAGCTCCTCTCTGTGAGGACACTCGGCTCCACTGACAGACACTTTCAGGTCTTTTCTGACTCCAAAAACTCACATATCAAAAGTCAAAACTCAGACGGGCCCCCTAGTGGCTGCAGGGGTCAGTGCAGCTGCACGACCAAACAGCAAACTCATCAGTGAGGCGGGACTTTAATTGTCCTGTTTGGAGCATCTGTGGGGGAGGAGGGGGAGGGGGGCAGGAGGTTCAGGAGGAAGAGCAGGAGCAGGAGGTCAGACTGCAAAAGCTTCAAAAGAAAAGTTCTCTTCCGTGGCTGGTCATTCACTTCCAGACTTTGACGATGCCGTCTCTGGAGGAGGTGACGATGAAGCCCTGCGTGGTCTGGAAGGTGGCGATGTCCGTGATGATGTCGTGGTGTCCCACAGGGAGCGAGTCTGGGCCGCGGCGGGGAGAGTCCTCTGCTGCGCCGCTCTTCTGTTTGCTGTGGATCTCCTGTGGGGACAGGGAGGGCCGAGGACCACAGGTTTACCATCATCTGGCTGTCAGGGGCCCCTCAGAAGGGGGGGGGACTCTAAGAGGACCTCTTAGAGGACTGACTTCTGCTGCACTTTAAAGACGTGGGACACTTAAATTCAAGCTGAGCGACAGAAAGTGACTTTATAAATGCAGAATTTCAGACATGATGAATAAACTGATTTTCAAGGATGAGGGAAATAAAACTTCGATTTTTGCCACAAATTATCAAGAATTTATTTTGAATGAACCTGTTTGTGAGAAAAATTCTGAAATTACCTTTATGCATTGATACATTTTCTATTTCATACGTTTATAAAGTCTTAAAAATAAACCTCAGCATTTATGACTCCATGACTTCAAATCCAAAGTGACTTAATTTCCTACGTTTGTAGGCAGAGGCTGACCTGGTAGCATGGGGGTAGCGTGGGGGTAGCGTGGGGGGTAGCGTGGGGGTAGCGTGGGGGGTAGCGTGGGGGGTAGCGTGGGGGTAGCGTGGGGGTAGCGTGGGGGTAGCGTGGGGGTAGCATGGGGGTAGCGTGGGGGCCCCCTGCTGGCTGAAAGGGGAGCTTACCTGAACCACTTCGGTTCCCTCGATGATCTTGCGGCTGTAGAGGACAGACGGACAGTGCAATGAGTCGTTGGCTCCTCCTGCCACGATGTACGACCTCTCTGGATAGGCCAGGTCCCAGAACCTGAAGAGAACCACAGAACCGTTCCTGGTGAGTCAGCGCCAGACATGCGAGCTGCAGATGTTTGATCCAGAACTGCTGCGTCTCTTTGATCAGACTGATTTCCTGCAGCTGTGTGTTTGCTTAAACAACATCTGTTTGCTGTCAGAGACCGGCTCAGTTGCGGCGCTGGCTCCTGAACAACTGGACCGGTCTCTGCGGGAGAACGAGAACGGGCGGCGTGTTGAGGCGGCACCAGTACCTGATCCTCATGTCAGAGCCGGCCGTCAGCAACAGAGGGTTCCCATCAGCAGGGCTGCAGTAGATGCCATGAACGCTGTGAGGAGACGGCTGGACACAAGGAAACAGAAATCAGCTGGCGACCCAGACGAGGGTGAACGAGCCTGAACAGAGACTAATTACTAGTTCTGTTAATGGCAATTATGGTCAGGTTGGGAAATCAGTCCCTCCAGGACAAGTAATGGAAAATCAACCAAAAGGTCACGGTTTTTCTAATGTACCGCAACATCCCCACAACTTTAGGACACGCTGAGGCCGTCAGTGATGAACTGTAAAGACTTTTTGAAGTCATACAAAAGTGGAGGGAAAGAGAACAAGTGCCATGATTCTGGAAGCGAAACGATAACGCTAGCTCCGTGCTGTCAGCAGACAGGGCTTTATCTGTTTTTTTCAAACACAGCCAACATTAAATTTCATTAAAGTAAAAAAAACACAATACTTCTCCTGTTTAGTATGCTGGCCTCTCAGACTCAGTTATTTTTTATTTTTATTGTTTAAATGTGATCTTTGTGTTCATAACAAAGAAGAGAAATCTGGTTGGTCATTTACTCCACGTTTCCTTCACATCTGCTGCTAAACACAAAGAAACAACGCTACAGTTAGCAGGTTAACTCTACAGTTAGCAGTTTAACGCTACAGTTAGCAGTTTAACGCTACAGTTAGCAGGTTAACGCTACAGTTAGCAGGTTAACGCTACAGTTAGCAGGTTAACACTACAGTTAGCAGGTTAACGCTACAGAAAGAAGGTTAATGCTACAGTCAGAAAGTTAACGCTACAGTTAGCAGGTTAACACTACAGACAGAAGGTTAATGCTACAGTCAGAAAGTTAGCTCTACAGTTAGCAGGTTAACTCTACAGTTAGCAGGTTAACGCTACAGTTAGCAGGTTAACGCTACAGACAGAAGGTTAATGCTACAGTCAGAAAGTTAGCTCTACAGTTAGCAGGTTAACTCTACAGTTAGCAGGTTA
>JBAMYA010000008.1:19421488-19432293 GCA_037176975.1 Arrhamphus sclerolepis
GGTCACGGGGGTCTGCTGGAGCCTATCCCAGCTCACTTCGGGCGAAAGGCAGGGGTCCACCCTGGACAGGTCGCCAGGTAAAACGCAATAAAATAAATACAAACAGCAGGCAAGAACACAACATTAAAGTCAAAAGAAATGAAGGTGCAGTTTTGGACTGCATGCAGAGCTCAGAGTTCAGAAATAGAGTTCTGAGTCTGGACTTGAACTGAGGTGAAGGTCGATGTTCCAGATGTCAGGTGGAGTTCCAGAGCTGGGGAGCAGAGCGGCTGAAACATCTGCTGTCCATGGTGCTGAGGCGGGTGGAAGGCACAGAGAGGTGGAGGGAGGAGGACGACCTGAGGTATCACAAGACGCCCCAAACTGTCTCATTAGCAGGGTATCACCAGTGGAGTTATTGGTTTTAGTGGTTTTATCTCATTTTCAGACTTGATGTGTGTGTTGTAGTGCCCCCTCTGGACAATGGTTTGTGTATTCTGATTGTCGGTACACAGTTTTACATCAGCCAGATAACAGCGGGGCCACGCCCTCAAATTTGATTGGCTCCCAACTGTGAAACGCATCATCCACTCAGAACTCTTTGGTCACGTGTTCTGCAGGAACAGTTCTGGAGTTCTGCGATAAGCCCACCAACCACCTCCAGGCCGGTTTACTTCACTCGTTACTTCTCTGAAACCGCTGGGAACTTTTCTGGGCAGAAGGTTCTGCACGAGTTTGATTTGGGAACTTTAAAAAGAATGAGAAGTAAGAACTTTAGTTCAAGTTCACGTCGTTGATGAACTACGAGGCTAAGATCTTTGGTTCTTCTCAGAAGGTGTAGTTTCTGTCAAAAACTGGTTTTAAAAGAAACATTCTTTCCCACAAACATGGTTTTGGTTAGAGATGTTACAGATTGACTCTGGATCAGAGACCACGAAACATTAACTCTAGTGTGGTGGTGGTGCTGACTGCAGCTCTGACCTTCATCCTCATGGATTTAGTTTAGTTTATTTTTAATCTTTCTTGTTGTTGCAGGGTAAACCCATGCGGGAGTCTCTTGGGGAGGTGGCGTACTCCGCCTCCTTCCTGGAGTGGTTCTCTGAGGAGGCTCGGCGAGTCTACGGAGACATTGTCCCGTCTCCCGCTAAGGACAGGAAGATCCTCTTGCTGAAGCAGCCCGTAGGCGTGGCCTCCATCATCACGCCGGTGAGCAACCAATAGAAGGCTAAAACACCTGATGTCACTGAGAGTCTGCAGGTGTATTTTATTCAGAGCTGGCTTTCAGCCGAGTTGGTTCTTTTGACTTTTGAGGGACAAGAATATCCAAAAATCTGGTATAAATCTGTAAAGATGTGGTGGGCGGAGGCGCCAACGTTCATCGCAGTCTACAGGTGCAGGTAAACACCTGGATGGTCAGGAGATGGAAGGTTTGGGAGGAGATGGGGAGCACAAGGTCACCATGACAACACCTGAAAAAGGAGAAGAGGGGAGACTACGGCAGATGGACCACGTTCAGTCAGCGGTCAGGTCACTTTGCCGTCTGAGGTGTGTTGAGTCGTCAGACATGGCGGATGCCGATGGTGACATCCTTACAACGACGGATGCAAACTGCTCGTAATGTCTGTCAACATGGACTGCTGGAAACATGACGGGTAGATCTGTTCTGATCCGTTTCTCCTGGCAGATGGAGCGATGGTTGATGGAACATCTGTAAAATCGACAGATGCCCAGCATCCATCAACTCCATCTCTCCTTCAGTCTGCTCTATCTGCTCCATTTCTGCACCTGAGCAGAAGGTAAACCAGGAAGTCTCCTGACCTGGAGAAGATGCTCCTCAGGTTGGAAGGTCCACATATAATCTGCTCCAGACAAATGAAGGACTCCAATTGGACCGCATCATCCACAAAAACCATATTACCTCTGAATCCTGACTCCACAGAACTGGATCTCCTGGCTGGGCCTAGATGTTCAAACCTGTTAGGAATGAAAACCAGATCTGAAGCTGTGAAGGTCTGACCAGCAGATCTCTGCTCAGACAGCATACCTCGTGTTTATGAAGCTCAACGTGACTCCAGATCATGATACCACCACCACATTTCTGACTCTAGGTAGAGTTGAGTCCAAAAAACAGATTCATGGCTGCAGGACTTCTCCATTTCCTGGTTGGTGGTGTGAACAGCTGATCATGTTGTGTCCTTCCTCAGTGGAACTTCCCCAGCGCCATGATCACCAGGAAGGTTGGAGCAGCTCTGGCTGTCGGCTGCACGGTGGTGGTGAAACCGGCCGAGGACACGCCGCTGTCGGCCCTGGCTCTGGCTGAGGTGCGTTGGCCCAACATCTGGAGCAGCCGCTGTGATTTCTGACGGTTTTCAAGGTGATTGACAGCTGGGTGTCGTGTTCTCTGCAGCTGGCGGAGCAGGCGGGCATCCCGGCTGGCGTCTTCAACGTGGTTCCCTGCTCCAAAGAGAAGACGCCGTCAGTGGGACGGGTCCTCTGCACTGACCCGCTGGTGGCCAAAATCTCCTTCACCGGCTCCACGGCCACTGGGAAGGTGAGGTCATCAGAGCCTGCAGCGCCCGCTGCATGCTGTCCCGTTTTAAACTGTCAGTGTCTTTATTTATTTATTCACTTATTTTTTAAATAGAAGATTGAAGCAGATAAATGATGTGGTCCATCCTCAGTACCTCAGTTACTGCTGCTGCAGGATGTAGAGGGTTAATTACAGCCAGCCGCCACTGGTAACCACAGCAACGGTCTCAAAAACAACTGTTGCTCCCTGACCAGTGTGAGAAGTGTTATAAAACCATTTAGACTTCAGCATTCTGCACTGGGAAAGATGTTCACAACTGGAAACCTTCATCCCAACATCTCCCGCCCACATCAACGACGGTGGTGTAGGCCCACTATCCTTTTGTCTGGCACGACCATCGTTTTCTGAACCTCCTCTGACATGTTTTGACGGGGGCACAGTGCCACCTACCCATTTAAAGCACCGATCTACTTCCATGTGACTTTTGTTAACTCATATCCTCTCTTCTGGTCTCTCCGCCCACTTGCCGCTAACGAGGTGCTGGTGGAGCTGGTCGGTTCTTCATTTACTCAGGTTAATGAGCCCAGTCTTCCTACTGAATCTGAGTTACTGGCATCTCCAGTAACCCGGTTCATATCCTCCAGCTGCTAATGCTAAGTACAAGTGGCCTGAGTGAAAGCGGTTAGCAGCGTAGCGGAAACACCGTGGACTCGGGTGATTTAGCTGAAGAGAGTGAGTGACGGACTCGCAGCGGCAGAAACACTTGGGACTGGCGTGGTTTTACCGAGCTTCGCTCCAGTCGTTTTTTAAGTGAATAATAAACAGCGACGCCTCCCGCGACAGGAAATTACGTACATTTTTCAGGTTACCGTCAAAATAATTCCAATGGATTCTAAAAGAAGCACAGCTTTGTGCCGATTAACCCTAACCTTCCTGGCAGCACCACCGTGGCCTCAAAAGTAGGCGAACCCTGAGCTGATGATCAACTCTGCTTTTATATATTAAACCTGGAACAGGTGTTTTTGTTTTTTAGTTTTTTCATGCTGGAGCAGGAAGTTCTGGAGTGAAAACAGGTTTGTTTCATAAATGTAGATATTACTGAAAATGGCTGCCGACACTGTAAAGAAGGCATCCATGGAGCTGGGAGGCCACGCCCCCTTCATCGTGTTTGACAGCGCAGACGTCGACAAAGCGGTGGGCGGAGCCATGGGGTCAAAGTTCAGGAACTCTGGACAGGTGAGACAGGTTGACGTCTTCATGTTTCCGGTCTAAAACAGGATCCTAGATCAAAGCTTCTTTCTCCTGCAGACCTGCGTGTGCTCCAACCGCTTCCTGGTCCAGAGCGGCATCTACGACCGCTTCGTGGAAAAGCTGGGACAGGCGATGGACGCCGAGCTCCATGTGGGCCATGGCTCAGAACCCAACACCACGCAGGGTCCGCTCATCAACGCCAGAGCTGCAGAGAAGGTGAAGGACAGCCTTTTATTTTCATTTAGTAGAAAGCGAATTGAAGAGAGAGAAACCTTTTAATAATGTGGCTTACCTCCACGGTTCAGCAGCATGTAGAGGGTTCTGGTCTCCTCCAGACCAGCTTCCAGCAGCAGAAACATTGTGGGCTCTCACCTGAATATGATGGTGGCAGTATCAGCTGTTGCCTTCACTCCTTCAGTCTCTGATTGGCTGTCACGTCTGTCTCCATCCTCCAGGTGGTCCAGCAGATATCGGATGCCGTGTCCCACGGCGCCAAGGTGCTGAGAGGAGGGAAGCGCCTCCACGGCTCCTTCATGGAACCCACCCTGCTGACCGACGTCACCACAGACATGCTGTGTACCAAGGAGGAGACGTTTGGACCGCTGGTTCCTGTCATCAGGTACCTGACCATGGTCCTGACTCCAGGAGATGGAGGAGCTGATGAACAGATCTCATCTGAGATCACTTCTGTCGACCAATCACAGCCTGTGTTTCCCATTTCCAGGTTCAACACTGAAGAAGAGGCTCTGGCTGTAGCTAACGCTTCAAACGTGGGGCTGGCAGGTGGGTTCAGGGACCAGGACCAGGTCCTGCAGCGCTTTAGAGCTCCAAGGAGACTTCCTCTGACCTTGAATATTAATGATATCCAGCAGGGCTGATTCTGACTCACCTGAGGCTGCAGTTCAAGACAACAAGGGGTGTTCATCGCCATGGTTTCCCTTAAAGGGCCACACTATCACCATGGTTACCCCTAAAAGGGCCACATCATCACCGTGGTTACCCCTAAAAGGGCCACATCATCACCGTGGTTACCCCTAAAAGGGCCACATCATCACCATGGTTACCCTTAAAAGGGCCACATCATCACCATGGTTACCCCTAAAAGGGCCACACTATCACCATGGTTACCCCTAAAAGGGCCACATCATCACCATGGTTACCCTTAAAAGGGCCACATCATCACCGTGGTTACCGTTAAAGGGCCACACTATCACCGTGGTTACCGTTAAAGGGCCACACTATCACCGTTGGCGTTTCCCAGTATGTGTACATCTCTGTACTTGTGGACTTTGATACGTCATCAGTCGCAGCCTAAGTACTGTTCCAATACAAAGTACGCAAGTCCGGTACGAATGCCTGGATGTGTACTCGCCCCGCCCACTTTATTGAGGATGCATCGGTGGTGACTTGTGAAGACTTTGGGCGGCAAAATATCCCAGAATGCATTTTTCTTTTTTTCCTGCCCTCTGCTTTTTTATAGCCAGTTGTTTACAAAAGGTTTTAATATATGTGTGTATATATATATATATATATATATATATATATTTTCTGTAAAAAAAAAAACATGGATCAACGCCCCTCTGAAATCGTGGGTTTTCTGAATTGAGCCCGGAGCTCGCCGCTCCGCTCTGCCGGAGGAAGCAGCTGTGCTGACGCACTCTTTGGGCTCCAGCCTCCGCGGCAGGTGCGTCCGGCTTACCTGCCGTGTCGCAGACTGCCCCTGACACACAGTTTTGTCTTTAAAAAAAAAAAACTTCTTGTAAAGGGGAGCTGGGCTGTGACGTCACCAAGTACGCTGCCGTTCCGATGTAGAAAGACCGTCCTCCAGGAGTCCATACTTCTGACGTAACCAAGTCTGTCCTTGTGTACTGGTATTGGAAAACAGCCCATGGTTACCGTTAACGGGCTGGCAGATTTCCCGCAGAGTTGTCGATTAAATAAAAAAAAAAAAAAGTGAAATTTTGTCATTAAAGTGACTCATAAAACTGAGGCTTTTGAACTAGTTAAAAAAAAATTCTTTGTAAAACTTACTTTTTGTACTGAAATCACTTTTGTGATTTTATTTTTAAAAAACATTAAAGATTTTTTTGTAAAAAGCTAATTTTGTTATAAAATTTTTCCAGATAGACTTTTTGTCATAGCACAAATTATTTAAATTTACATTTCTTTTGTTGGAAAACTTGGATTTTTTGTTCTTCAAATTGGTAAATTTTACAAAAATCACAAGTTTTGACAAAAGTGACCAACTTTCAGTGGTTTCCTAAATCCTGGCCTGCAGTTTGGCAGGTGTCCACTAGGGTCTTGCTCCAAGTCGGTCTCCATTGTCCCTGTGTTCAAATGTCAGAAATCAACTCATTAACAGCCTGGTGGAAAAATGGATTTCAGCCTGTTTTGATGGTTTTTAACTGTGAGGAAGGATTTCAGCACCTCGTCAGGTAAATTTCTATAAAAACACAGATATCTGCGTAATCGGGGTGAGCTATCTGTGTATGCGTGGAGGGTTTTTAACCTCCTTCGTCTGTGGACTAATGAGGGTCAGGTGTGTGTGCTGACCTCCAGGAACAGACCTGTCCTCCTGCGTCTCTCCTCTCAGGTTACTTCTACTCGCAGGACGTGAGCCAGATCTGGCGGGTGGCGGAGGCGTTGGAGGTGGGGATCGTCGGCGTGAACGAGGGCCTTCTGTCCACCCCTGAGGCCACCTTCGGTGGGGTTAAGCAGTCCGGTTTGGGCCGCGAAGGCTCCAAATACGGTGTTGATGAGTACCTGGAGGTGAAGTACATGTGCTTGGGCGGCCTGAAGCCCTGAACGCTGGAGGTGGTCGTAGCTGAGGAGGTCTCTGACGCTAACTCCTGATTTTATGCCAGAGGAGGATTTTACTATGTACCAGTAAGATGTTTAATAAGAGTAACAATCATAGTCTTTATTTTTAGACTGTTAAGGAACTTAACATGTTCAGCTGAACAAGAGTTTAATTTATTTGTACATTAATGTGAAAGTTGTTGCTGGGGGACGTCCTGATCTGGGTCTCTGGAAAGCAACTAGAGATGATTTGTATTGTAATAGATGCTTTATAAATAAAGTTTAAATTACAAATCAACAGGATATTTTACAAAGAAGTAAATAAGTCCAATTCCAAAAAGCAATTAGTAACCTGAGCCAGTGGCATTCCTCCGGTAACGTGAACAGACTGGTGACCAGCTGCCTCTGAAGCTCCTGTGGTCTGAACGCAGGCAGGTCATGGTGTCCAGCTTCTTTATGTCGTCCTCCCTTTGAGGGAGTAAACAAAAGCACAACTTGTAGCCAACTTTGCTGCCATTAAAACTGTCCATTTCCACCCAGAAGGAGGCGTGGTCATCTCAGGAGGGAAAATTGATGTATGACTGCTTCCCCATTAAGCTCCACCCACCATTAGCAGCATGTTCAAACACTGAATTAGATGTCAGGTGGTCTTTAATGTTGTTTTCCTGCGGTTTAAATGTGACATCAGACTGAAGCCCCGCCCAACTTAGTGTCCATCAACAATGGTAGAGACCAGAACGATCCAGATAGGACACGTTTTCATAATAAATGTTCTGTCTAAGAGGGTCCAACTGCATGCTCTTCATATTTGAGGGAAAAGTACCATTAATGTGTTTAATTAGTGCAGGTAGCAGGTGTGCAGAGCCTCCTTTGGACAGGAAGCTGAACGCAGCCAATCACATGTGCCAAACAAGAGATTCTTCATCTGCATGAACCTCAGAGGATTTTCTGAGGTTCACTGGTGAGAAACTGCCAAAATGATCAGAGATCAGAATCTGAGAACCAGGAAGTCTGAATCTGAAACCAGGAAGTCAGAATCTGAAACCAGGAAGTCTGAATCTGAGAACCAGGAAGTCTGAATCTGAGAACCAGGAAGTCTGAATCTGAGAACCAGGAAGTCTGAATCTGTAATGGAGAGTTCAAACATCTTTCTCAGTTACATGTTTTTCTTCCATCACTTCTAAAACCATCTGTTTTTAAATCTTTTCTCAAGTTTTCCTTTTGACTGTCAAATCAGTGTCATGTCAATCAAAAGTAGAGGAGGCGGGACAGTTGATTGACGTGGCGCTGATTTGACATTTCAGAATTGCATCTTCAGGTGTCGGTTTCAGATTCAGGACTTTGGTTCTCGGGTCTTGGGTTTTTGGTGGTAACAGGTCGGGCTTTCAATGTCCGCATGAACACTGGACTGTTTGATCTTTTTTAAATTCATGAGTCTGGTTACCAGATAAAGACGCGTTTAAAGTCCCTCCAGGTCTGAAGGGGTTAATCCAGACCATCAGATGGTTGAGTGTGACAGGACCGACTCCAGCTGAAGGTGGAGGTTCTCTGGTCTGATGTGGTGCTCAGACCCACTAAAAGCATCAGAATCGTCCCACAGATGTGAGCTGATGTTTAGAGGTTTTAATCTCAGCGGTAGATGTTTGTGTCTCATGATTTTTTTTTTAATCTGATGTCCTCGTAAAGTTAATGTGAAGTCCAGAATTTTGTACCTGCATTAAACATTCAGATGGTAACATCACACAAGTTTGTTGGTCTTCTTTGTGATCTCATTGTTTGATTTTAAATTTCGTCTTTGAAAGTGCAGAGACCTTTTGAAATAAGAGTTGGTCCATCCTTCCAGCTGTTCAGAGAGGAACTAAAAGGAACCTTCTGGAGCCTCCAGGCTCTGAGGTGGAGCTCTGACAACCGTCCTCAACGTTCCAGTTTTGGTCTTCAGACCTAAAAATGACAGACGTATGTGGAGGAACGTCTACGTTACCTTACAGGTACAGCAGTGGATCATTGTGGGCGTGGTCTTTGGTGGCTAGCTGTCAAGTTTGAAGTTTTTGTTTGAATAGTAAATTATCAAAGTCAGAAAACCAGTTTTGTCATAATTTAAAGATCTTTTTCTTTTATTCATTTCCCTTTTTTTGGCGTGGAAGCTGTTTTACACACAAGAAAACGAGCTCTTGGCTGATGGTCTTCCCAGGAGTTCAACGTTTTATTTGAAATCACACAAACATAAATATTTACAGAGAAGGTCAGGATGTCGTTGCTTCAGACTTTTCCTCCTCGTGGAGAAACGAGCTTCACAATAAATCAGCTGATCTCTACTGTCCTTTTCTTGGAGGAAACAAACGAAAATCATTTTTCACCCACCTTCCTGGTATTAAGGAAGGGGGCGTGGTCAGAAGTGCTTCCTGACTAAGCTCCACCCACCATTACACATAGTCTCACTGCAGTTGAATTTGACGCAGCAGAACTGTGGACGAGTCCTCAGCATGTTCAAACACTGAATTAGATGTCATGATCACTTTAATGTTGTTTTCCTGCAGTTAAATGTGACATCAGACTGAAGCTCCGCCCTACTTACCAGCTCAAGGTGTCCATCAACAATGGTAGAGACCAAAAAGATCCAGATAGGACACGTTTTCATAAATAAATGTTCTAAGAAGGTCCAACTGCATGATCTTCATATTTGAGGGAAAAGTACCTTTAATGTGTTTCATTAGTGCAGGTAGCAGGTGTGCATTTCACCTTCTTGTCCTCTTAGATCTCAGCGCAGAATTTCAGAGACTAAACTAAACAAACATTTGACACCATCGACCACCAGATTCTTCTCAATAGGTCAGAGCAGGTTGTTGGACTTAGAAGAACGGCATCAAAAGTCATATTTATCAGACATTATTTACATGGACAAACTGAAATCTGATTGCTCCAGTCGTTCTAGGGTCAGCTGTGGAGTCCCGCAGGGTCCTGGTCTAGGACCCATACTTTTCTCTTCATATTTGCTTCATTCTGAGACTGTTGTGAAGAGGATACTCAGCTAGATCCAGCTCCAGTCCAGGACGGAGACTGCATTTTTTAATGAAGCCTTTAGCTCTCGCTCAGCCAGCGTTCACGTCTGCTCGTTCCTGGATCAGCTCACGCTGAGCAGCATCACTTACCAGCAGGGTGAAGCAGCAAGACAAAAAGAAGGCTTCAAAACCTGTCTTCAGAGGTCCATAGGTGATATCACAGAGGGCTTTGCCCAGTTCTATTCACACAGTCTCCAGTTGGAGCAGACGGACAGACAGATGGACATTTTTGAGTCTCAGAGGATTGAAAGAGCTAATAATGTTGCTGCCAGCAGAAGCTGCTCTGTTTCTGCAGAGATGTTCTCGCTGGTGTTTGGTGCTACAGAGCAGCTCGTGTTCTGATTCAGGCGTCAGCTGCAGTTTGAACTTTCACATGCAGGATGGACGAAGCAGCGCAGCAGCTCTGTCCCACTGTGGAGGAGGTTTCTGAAGGTTTTTGTGCTTTGTGATCCGTTACTGTGAGTCAGATGGGATTATGGTCAGAACCTGCAGAAACATCTGAAGTGGTAGAAAGGGGGGTTGGGGTACGGGACGTCTCTTTCTCCTCAAACATGCTTCACCTTCCATCCAGAAGATGATGATTTCAGTTTTGAGGACGTCCTATGTGTCCTCTGGGAAGAAGATGTCCTGTAAAGTCTGACCCATCTCCAAGGACCTGCTGGTATGTGATTGACGTCCCCCTTCTCGTCTGCAGGTTTGTCCTCCATGTGGACAAACCTCCATCACGCCGGCAGAGTCCCGAGCTGGTCCGCAGGACGCCCCCCTTCACCCAAAGGCGTTCCCGTTGCGGGCGGCCTGGGAGCTGACCTGGTTCTTGCAGCGGACTGGTCGATCCCGGCTGAAGACGGTGTCCTGGTCGCTGTCCAGCTCTGACTCGGACATCATGAGGCTGCAGTTGTGCTCCGTGCTGCGGTGCTTGATGTCTGCAGATCAGAGACCAGTTAGAAGTCTGCAGGTCTGGACTCCAAAAAGGGTTTTAGTAGAAACTAAAGGCAAATGCAACAACAGCAACATGATTGAAAAAGAAAAAAGAATGATACTAATGTGGGAAAATATCAACATTTAAATATAAAATTACAAAAGTTGAAAAATTACAAATTTTCTATGATTTCAGTCATTCCACCTTAAAGCAGCCGCTCTCCACCTCAGTCATTCCACCTTAAAGCAGCCGCTCTCCACCTCAGTCA
>JBAMYA010000008.1:19521565-19538011 GCA_037176975.1 Arrhamphus sclerolepis
CTGCAGCAGTCGGCTCCTCTCACTGCTGCAGGACAGAAAGATTCAGGACATCCTTCGTCCCCACAGCAACAAGACTGGTTACTTCTAGTTAATTAACTAGATTATGTTTTTTTCTTTTTAGACTTTGATGATGATGAGCACTTGACAATTTGAATTTCCCTTGGGGGATCAATAAAGTTCTATCTATCTGTCTATCTATCTATCTCATCCTCGTCTCTAGTATGCTAAAGTAAAATGGCCATCTCTGCATGTGTGCCATCTAGGCCTTTGGTATGTTTTGATTTACAAGGCTATTCTTAAGCTGACAGCACCTTATCTTTCATCTTTGTCATCTTTAAACAACAGGGCCTGCACGCTCCGGTCTCTAGACTCTTTAAATTTTAGTCTACCTCGTTTCAGAACAGAAAGGGGGAAGAAAGCTTTTGGTGTTTCTGCTCCAACCTCATGGAATAGTTTGTAATCAGAGCTTAAATTTTGCGCACTAGTATCTCTAAATGTTTTCAAGACCACGATAGATCCATTATGTTTAGTCTGCAGATGTGCGATTGTTGTACTTGAGTCATTTGCATATGTTTTCTTGTAAATGTATGTTTATTGTGACTGTGTTTTTTCCCTCTCTCTGTATGCTGCCAGTCCTGGCCAGGTCTCTCTCGTAAAACAGATCTTTTGATCTCAATGGGACAAACCAAAGAAAAAAAGTAACTGAATGATTTGGGGGTGGGCAACAGCATGTAGGTCTACAGGGCCCATAAAAACAAACAAACAAGCAAAAGGAAACAAAAACAAAAAACCTTTGTAAGTGAGAACCAGCGACCTCCATACGGCTCAGATAACTCACCAACACAAACAAACCTTTCTGATTCGTGACACAAACCAGCACAGACAACCCAGGAAGAGTTGTGACAGAACCAATGATAGCCTTGGACAAAGAGGAGATACTTTAAGAACTATAGTCTCTGTGTCTGACACAATGTGGAAATTGTCCAAGATCTTTGTATCAGTGCAGGAAGAATCCCAGTAACACTGAGACCAGTGTACTGAAGAACCAGGGAGCTATAGCATTATTTACCAGAGCTACTGGCCTTACATAGTTGTTGCTATTCAGAGCATATGTGAAGCACACTAACAAACCCCTGGAGTGAGATACCAAAACAAGCTCGGCAATTAGGACGGGGAGATATTAACCCTCAAAAAAACAAAACAAAAAAAAAACAAGCCAAGCCAACTTTATTTATGAAGCACTTTAAAAAAAGCAACCACTGACCATGGTGCTGAACTTAAAATACAGATTCAAAAACAAACTATAGAAATTAAGAATAAAATGAATAGATTAAGATGATAAATAAAAACTAATTAAAAGAAATTCAAAATTGCAAGTCAAAATCAACATCTCAAGCTGGGTTAAAAGCCTGGCAGAGAAGTTGGTTCTTAAGAGATGATTTAAAAATGGCCAATGGAAGAAGACTCAATGGTAACACGTTCCACAATTTGGGGGCGACAACAGCAAACCTCCTGTCCCCCCTGAGCCTCCACCGAGTCTTCGGTACATCCAAAAGCAGATGGTCAGCTGATCTGAGTGACCGGGAAGGACAGTGCAAATGCAACAGCTCAGACAGGTAGGGCGGGGCCAGACCATTCAAGGATTTAAAGACAATAAAAGGATTTTAAAATGAACTCTAAAATGGACAGGCAGCCAGTGCAGTGAGGATAAAACAGGAGTGATGAGCTCTCTCTTCTGTGTTCCTGTTAAAAACCATGCAGCAGCGCTCTGGACCAGCTGAAGACCAGACAGGGCAGACTGGCTAACACCACCATACAAGGAGTTCCAGTAGTCCAGTCGTCTGGTGATAAAGGCATGGATTACGGTTTTAAAATGATTCTTTGATAAAATAGACCTCAGTTTAGTCAACTGAAAAAAGCTGGATTTCACCACTGCATTGATCTGACTGTCCAGTCTAAAATCCTGGTCCAGCCTAAAACCAGGTCAGTTACAATCAGCGTCTTGTACTGTCCTAGGGGACCTAAATCAGACACAATCCTCTAGTGACAAGAAGAGGTTTAGAGCCATCCAGGCTTTCAGTTCTTCGAAGCACTTTGTTAATGTTTGCAAGGAGTTGGTATCCTCCTGTTTCAGGGGCAAACAGGCCTGAGTGTCGTCTGCATAACAATGAAAGGCTCTATTGTACTTTCTAAAAATTAAGCCAAGAGGCAGCAAGTACAAGGAAAAAAGCAGAGGGCCAAGTACTGAGCCCTGAGGGACACCACACGACAAAGGTGCTGAGGATGAGACCAACAGAAAAATCTCTGAGCCAGGTAAGATCTGAACCTCTCCAGGGACGTTCCATGGATGCCAGCACAATGCTCTGAACGAGTTAATAAGATGGTGTGATCCACAGTGTCAAAGGCAGCTGTTAAATCTAAAAGAACTAGAATTACGTAGTTCCCTCAATCTAGCCAGGAGTATGTCAAAAACTCAACAGCGCAGACTCTGTGCTATGAAGAGACTTAAAAACAGACTGAAAAACCTCAAGGACATTATTTTTATCTAAGAAGGCTTTCAGTTGACCATAAACAACCTTCTCCAAAATTTTGGAGCTAAAAGGAAGCTTGGAAATAGGCCTAAATTCCAAAGGACATTGTGATCCAGGCCAGGTTTTTTAAATCAGTAGTTGAACTATTGCATGTTTAAAATCTTTAGGGACCACACCTGAGGACAGACTGCTGTTAATAAGAACAAGAACTGATGGTCCCAGAGCAGAAATGATTTCTGTAAACAATCGAGGTAGGACAGGATCAGTGGGGGAGCCAGAGGGCTTCAGATGACCAACAATCTCATATAAACATGACCCAGTCATGTCACAGACTCAAACTGGTCAAAAACAGCAGAGTAGGAACAGAGACTGAAGGGTCAAAGGCAGGAGGCAGAACATGAGCCCTCGTATTCGCCACCTTGTCCACAAAAAAGTTAAGAAATCTTTCACACGTCTCAGGAGGAGGATCAGTACAGGCAGACTGAGACATATTGAGAACACGATCAACAATATTAAATAATACACATGACTTATGACAGTTCAATAGAATTAAATTGGAGAAATGTTGCCTTTTAGCATCTCTCACAACTGTCTGATATCAGTGCCAACAGTCTTTTTTTGAAACGACACCTGCAACTTGTCCTTCTTCCACTTACATTCAGCTTTCCTGCACTCTCGTCTGACAGCACGAGTTGTATCATTCAGCCAAGGCTCAGTTTTTGTTTCTGGCTGCCTGTTTTTTATTGGAGCTACAGCATCTAGTACAACCTGGCAGGTTGAATGAAACCATGAACTGAGGTCCTCTGCATCCGAATCTGCAGACTCAGGAGTGGCACAGTTTTGGCTGAAGAAAGATGAAAAAGTGGAACGATTTATAGTACGGCATCTCCGGACAGGAACGAGAGGTTAAGACTTTTACAAGGCAGAGCAACGTTAAATAATACAGGTTTATAATCTGAGAGGACTGCATCACAAACTATTAAGTTAAAAACAGACACCCAAAAGATAGATTTAAGTCTAGCGTGTGTCCAGGTTCTTGAGTGGGCTCAGACACCCATTGTAAAATGTTAAAAGAGTCAGTTAGGTTTAAAAAGTCCTTAACCATTGGTTTTTCAGGACAACACACATGCAAGTTAAAATCTCCAACAATAAGGACCTGGTCATATTTTGGTATGTTTTCAGCTAGTAGTTCAGAGAAGTCGTTTAAAAAGTCCTTATTATATTTTGGTGGTCGATAGATTACATCAAGTCTCAATCAAGCCAATAGAAACTGTCCCATATCCATCAGAATTTATATTTCCACTTTAATATACGAAGGTAAGCAGCAAATATATTCCAGTGCTTTCTTGGGGTTGTAAAGTCACGTCTTCAGGGTGAGCACCGCTGGTAACAACAGGGCGAATTTGACTCCCCTCTCATGCAGCAGTCTCTTGCACTGAAGGAATGCTGCTCGTTTGTTGATGACTAATTTGGAGTTGTCTGGAAAGATCATAATGTGGTGTCCGTCCCAAGTCAGCTTCTCTATCTTCCAAGCCACTGCCATGATTTGCTCCCAAAACTGCAGAAAGCAGACAATAATTGATCTGGATGACTGCCCCTGGGTGGCTCCAGGGTGGCCAGTTAATGTGTAGCCCATCTGGAAAGTTGATCTGCAGGAACTGTGGGAGAGTGCCACACATGAAGAAAGGGACATCAGGGCCCTCAGAAAAACCATCAAACTGGCTGCTGACTTGGGCGGCCTCCCCAGGTGTCCACCTGGGACCGGGGTTTAACCAGGTCGACCCAGCGGACCCCCAACCTAAGGTGATCGACGGCGAAGAAGTGTGTACATGGACGCGATGATGTCAGAGATGTACGTTTCTGGAGCTCCTCTGCTCCATCACTAGTCCTCAGCTCTCTGACAGCCATGACTTGCTGGTCAGAAAGACGTCGTTCTCAAACATGTCTGACCAATGGGAAAGCATCCGCCCACCCCGGGATGTTTGTGTAAAAAAAAACAAAAAACAAAAAACCTTTTCACCTCAGTCGAAAAGAATCAATATATATATTTTAATTTTGCATTTAAACAGTCTTTTTCTTTGATTGAAAATATTACTTTTTTGATTGAAGATAGCCTGCTTGAATGGTTTAATGTGATTGGATCGTGAGTGAATCGGATGTGTTCTTTTGATTGGCTGAAACAAGGAAGATATCTGATTGGTTGCAGATCATTCCTGTTAGAAAAAATGCATTTGTGAGTTGGAGCCACGACAGGAGAGTCTCAGAATTCACTCACAGATGCAGCCAAGTCCACAGACCAGAAGCTGTTTGTAAATCGAGTCATATTTGTGCATCAGAAATACATGTGTGAATCTGGTCCTGTCAATTTACAAATCATCCTGCGCATTTACGAATCATCTTGTGCATTTGCAAATCTGGTCCTGTGCATTTGCTCATCGTGCTGTGCACTCGTGCCTGTTGAGACTGTTCTAACTCCAAAGACAGAAGGAGGACACGCCTGAGTCCAGAGGACAGGTGAGACAGAAGGAGGACACACTTGAGTCTGGAGGAAAGGTGAGGACAGGGGACACGGAAAGAGGACACGTCTTGGTACGGAGGACAGGTGAGGACAGGAGGAGAACAACAATAATAATATCAAAGTAAACAAAATAATCAGTCTTCCTTTGAGAAGTTGTAAAATTGTTGAGGTGTTAGTGTTCTTGGGCCCCTGAGTGTTGATGAGATCCTTGAGTGTTCTTGGGCCCCTGAGTGTGTGTACTACCTGTGAGTCGGCGTGCCAGCTCTCTTGTGAACAGGATGTTAGCTAGCTTGCTCTGGCGGTAGCTGTCCAGAGGACTGTAGGGTCTCTGGCAGAAGAAGAGGTCGTTGAAGTCGATGAACCCTGAAACCAGAATGACTCAGTTTCAGAATAACTCTTAGTAACTAATAAAATGAATAATAACAGTTAAATAGAAAGGAGTTCAATAAAAATAAATGAATAAATGAAGTTTAGCTATATACCAAGTTAAAAATGAAGTTTGTGAGCTTCTTTTTAACAGCATCAACAGTCTGCAGCCCTCAGGACCAAAGACAGGCTGGTCCAGAGTCTGGGGCCGTAATGATGAAACGAGGCCTCGCCGCAGGTTTTAGTCCTGACTTTAGGAACAATCAAAAGGCTGGTACCTGAGGACCTCAGGGTCCATGAGGGCTCATACTTAAAAAGGAGGTCCGATAAATGAGAAGGCCCAAGACCATTAAGACATTTATAAACTAACGGCTCAGCTCCAGAATGACTCGGGTTCAGAGCAACGAAGCATGACTCAGCTTTATAATGACTCAGCTTTATAATGACTCGGCTTCAGAAAGATTTAGAATCATTAAAGAACATAGACATGTCAGAGGTCAAACCTCCTCGGTGGGCAATGGACGATACATTGACCACGCGGCTGGGGGCCGAACTCTTCAGCAGAGGCAGCAGCAGATTGGTCAGCAGGAAGTGACCCAGATGATTGACAGCCAGCTGAGTCTCGAAGCCATCCTCTGTCAGCCATCTTGGACACATCATGACTCCTGCAGAACGTCAGTGGGTCATTCAGGTGGACAAGTGGACAGATAGGTGGACAATCAGGTGGAAAAACAGGTAGACAGGTTCACAGACAGGTGGATGAAAAGGTGGAAGGACAGGTAGAGAGACAGTTATAGACAGGTGGACAGACAGGTGAACGGAAGGCGGGGTGGGTAGGTGGGGATCACCTGCATTGTTGATGAGGAGGTCCAGTCGGTCTTCGGTGTCCAGGAAGTCCTTGGCAAACTGTCTGACGGAGTACAGCGAGGACAGGTCCAGGTGTCTCACCACCACGTTACCATTTCCCGTAGACCGCCGGATCTCCGCCGCCGCCAGCTCAGCCCGGGTCAGGTCTCTGCACGCCATAACGATGCGGGCACCTGAAGACAGCAGCACACCTGAGTTTACAGGTGTGCTAAACATGTCCTAAATGTCCTCTGTTGACTTTACAAAACAAATGTTTGGAGGTTGGCCAAAAAGAAAATCTTCTACCATCACGAGGTTACGATTTTAGAAGAAAAATTCATGATTTTTCACAAAAATTGTCACAACTTGACAGAAAAGTTTAAATATTTCACAAAAACGTAGTGATTTTACATTGAATATGTTTATAAGAAAAAAACACGCAGTTGTTAAACAAAACTTCATAAGAAGAAATAGAAAAGAAAGTATTTTTTTCTGATTTTACTTAAAAAATTATCATTTATAATAACAAAGTTTTCAGGTAAAACGTAGAACACTTTTTATCAAGACAATAAAAGAAGATAAATGAAGATAAAAGAAGATAGAGGAATGATTTAACAGGAAAACATTTTAACTCTTTCATCATTTCATGGTTTCTTTGAAAAAAAGTTTTGGTTTAAAAGAAGAATTCACAAACGTTAAAAAAAAAGATATCTCAAAGTCCATGTCTAGGTCCAGGTCCAGGTCCTTCGTCCTACCTCTGCGTGCCAGGTCTCTGCTGGTCTCTTTGCCGATACCAGTGTTGGCTCCAGTGATCAGGACCGTCTTCCCGTCCAGACGAAGCGAACAACGACACACTCCACCTGCAACCCACCTCCTGAGGGCCACCACACCTGTTACCATGGAAACAACAGCCACAGTAAACCTTGACCTGGACCCCCGCCACCCCTGAGTGATGTCATCTGCACCTTTCTTTAACCTCATTGAAGCAGCACCTTGTCAGGTTGAGCACTTTAGCGCCCTCTGTGGTAGAAAAATTAATTATCTGAACTGCTGTTAATACTGTTGCTTGGAGAAATGCGACACACAAGCATTAGCACTGCTGTTCTTAGCTAACGCAAGAAAGTTTATGCTGGTCCCATAGCAACTGTGTATGAAGTGTTTTTCTCATTCACCAATGCCTTAGCGTTTGTAGCAATGACATGACATAGCTTCATCTTGTAGTTAATGTCTGGCGAAGTCCACCTAGCAAACACTGACGAACCGTAAAACTAGATGTTTATTTTGATTGGCAACTGGGAGGCATGTCTTCATGAATCACGTCACATAGACAGACACGCCCCCAGGTTTCAATTTGAAAAAATTTTTTTTTAGAACTTTTTGGGAATTTCAGGTTCTGGCATTTTCCCAAAGCTAGCTAACTTTAACTTTATTAACATTACAAGTTTACAGACACTAGCTAAGTTTAGCTAACTAACTTTATTAACATTACAAGCTAACAAAATCTGGCAAAATTTAGCTAACTTTAACTTTATCAATGATACAAGTTTACCGAAGCTAGCTGACTTTAGGTAACTTTAGCTTTATCAACATTACAAGTTTACAGAAACTAGCCAATTTTAGCTAAGGTTAAGATCATTAACATTACAAGCTAAGAAAAAATAGCTAACTTTAACTTTATTAACCTTACAAGCTTACAGAAGCTAGCTAACTTTAACCTTATTAACATTACAAATATACAGAAACTGGCTAACTTTAACTTTATTAACATTTCAAGTTTACAAAAGGTAGCTAACCTTAGCTTTATGAACATTATAAGTTTACAGAAGCTTGCTAACTTTAAACCGATGAACATTACAAGCTAACAAATCTAGCTAACTCTAGGTAACTTTAACATAAAAAAGCTTGGCGATGCTAGCTTCATCAACATTATAAATTTACTGTCCAAAGTGAGCTAACTTACATTACAAGTTTGCTCTAGCTAGCTAACTTTAACTTTATTCACATTACAAGTTTCCCTAAGCTAGCAAACTTCAGCTAACTTAAATTATAGATCTGTCCCAATTCAGCGGCCGCACCCTTCGAAGGACCCGTCCAACGTAGTCTACGTAGCCCGAGTCTCCGAAGGCTGGGTAGGCCGGAAGTCGGCGGCTGTAAATTGGGACGGTCTAGCCTTCAGATTTACCCCTGCCCTTACCTCAGCGTATGTCCTGTTGCCTAGCAACCGTGACAGCGCTGAACCGAAGAGAGAATGGAGATTGAAATTTTGTTAAGTTTTTTTTTTTATTGCTTTTTTAATTTTAGAACTACAACAGCGCCTGCGAAGAGGCGGCTGTTCTGTTTTCTTAGCTTAATGAAGCTAATGAAGCTTAATAAAAGCAGCAATAGTTGAAGAACTACGGACCCGCTGTACGAGCTCATCTGCTGTCTTGATGATTTCTGTCAAAATAAAATACAAAAAAATGTCTACACAAATGACAAAAGTCTATCACCATAACCACTTTAGGCTTTTATTTTTTGCGTACACAGTTCCTTTTCCGGGCTACTATAGAATTTTCCGGTATACCCGCAATGCATCTCGGGATAGGGCCGGCCAAGAAGGATACACTGGACCCGTCCTTCAAATCGGGGAAAAGAAGGACGCATTTGTAGACCGCATTTGAAGGACCCTTCCAATTGCGACAGCCTTCGGTGCGTCGCTGTGACGTAATCGGCCTTCGAAGGATACGGACGCTAGATTGGGACACGGCTTATATTAACATTACACTTAACAAAAGCTAGCTAACTTTAGCTTACTTTAACTGAAAGTTTACAGAAACTACCTAACTTTAGGTAACTTTAGGTAGCTTTATTAACATTACAAATTTATCAAAGATAGCTCACTCGAGAAAACTACATAACCTAAGCTAACTTTAACTTAAAATAAAAGCATTTACAGCCAGATAATTTTAGCAATGTTAACATAAAAATGTTTACAAGAACTCACGTTAACTCTGGTAAACTTCAGCTTTATACTTAGCTCCTCTCTGTCTCTCTCTCTCCCTCTCTATCCACCCCTTCTCACAATCCCCAGAACCAGTCTATTTATTTACTTATTATTTATTTTTATTTACCTCTCTGTCTTCAACACTGCCCTCCCCTGCTCTTCAATACTTGAAGCGAAACTGTGAACACCACCTGATACACTATAGCAACTTACCTCAACATTCTACAATTTGTATTTTTCACTTTTTATACTGTTCTTAGTTTTTGCCTTATGTCCTAAAAAAAAAAAAAATGTTGATGTGCAATAACAACCCCTGCCTTTCGCCCAAAGTGAGCTGGTATAGGCTCCAGCAGACCCCCATGACGCAGGGTCATGAAATAGCGGGTATAGATGATGGACGGATGGAAGCAATAAGAATTGATAAGGCACAATATGCAATGGTGTAAAGTAAGAGCACTGTGTATATATATATATATTTTAAATTGTATTCTATCTTGTCTATTTTATTTACTAATTATACTGTTTTTATTACTACTGTTTTATTTTTTTTTACAACTTGCTACCTCCTTGCTGCTGCAGCAGCACAAAAAGTTTCTCCGCTGTGAGACTAATAAAAGATTCCTTATTCTTATATTAGTGTACAGTCTCTCTATATTTACATATTCGTTATATTATATGTTTTTTACTCAGAGCTCTGCACAAGATTTCCTATGTGCCTTGACTGTTGGTCTGTGCACAAATGGCAAATAAAAAACCTTGAATCCTTGAACTTTAGGATTGTCCCTGTCGTGTGTGTTCACGGCAGAGAGACGTTTCTTGTTCAGAAACATCTAAATGAGCTAAAATTGTTAATGAGCAAAATTAACAAAGAAAACAAACATCTAAACAATCTAAAATTGCTAATTAAATTAACTAAGAAAACAACTTAAATATAAAATATTTTAGCAACGTTACTAGAAGAAAGTCTGTGGCGCTCTGATTGATTGTTTCACCACAGACGATCATGTGATGCTAATGCTCATGTTTCAAATCCTGATGAACTGATTCCACTCTTTAAATCGTCTGGAACCAATCACACCCAGGTCACATGACTCTTGCAGACAGGAAGTTATTGATCAGCTATCAGGAGTGTCTTACAGATCAGAGTGACTCCCAGCACAGCTCCACACCTCAGCAGCAGCGTCGCCGGCTTCCAGTTGCCGGCACCCGCGGTGGGCCATGGCAACACCAGGAACTCCCCCAGACCTGCAGCCTTCATCCCTGCAGATCAGAACAGACTGAGAGCAGCGCCCAGATTATCAGATTAGAGCAGATTACACCGCTGAGCCCCTCTGAGACCAGGATCACAGCTTTGGACCAAGACAACACAGTGAAAGGAGCATGATCCAGGGAACACATCCAGGTCCAGATCCAGGGTGAAGATTCAGGCTCCAGATTCATGACTGAGATTGAGGATCCAGGATCCAGATTCAGATCTAGATCCAGAATCCAGATACATGTCTTTATGCAGGACTCAGATCCAGGGTACAAATCCAGGTCTAGATGGGGGGGGGGCTAAAGTTTTTCCTGAAACAGTTCCTGGTTCAGATTTAACAATAAGTTTACTGAAACAGTTCCTAGTTCAGCTTTATTGATCGGGTTTACTGAATAGTTCCTTGTTCAGATTTATTGAAATGATTCCTAATTCAACTTGATCCATCAGTGTACTGAACCGTCCTTAGTTCAGAGTTTTGTTGACGCTGAAAGCCCCAGACATACATTGCCCTCTCTAATGGCATCTTTGCCTGTCTTAAAGCCAAATAAAATCAAATAATTAGTATTTTGGGCTTTTGGGGGGTTACAGACGCGCGAAAACATAGTCACGTAGATACAAAGTTGTTTTTTTTCTTTGTTTAAGACCAGACAGTGACGTCACATCGTAGCCCCGCCCCCGCTGTTTTGGCGCCTCAAACTACGCCAGACCGGCGGCGGTTCTGGCCCGTTAATGCGTCTGAAGTAGTAGGTTCTGTGGTGCCGGTGGTACCGCTGGTACCAGGCCGCAGCGGAGCTCGGAGAGCTATAAACGGCCGGACTTCGGCTAATCTAGAAAAAAAACACGGACGAATCAGAAACAGAGACCCGTGAAAACGGAAGTGATGTGATCTCCTGGTGGACCAATCCGCGGCTCTGACACGGGCAATTGGGAGGAAGGCCCGCCCCCTGCATGTGGAACCAGTGAAGACGACCGTCCGAACCCCGAAGTCCGGTACCGCTCCGCCTTGAGGTAAGAGCCACCGAGCCAGGCCGAGCCGGGTCCTGAGAGGCGGGGAGGGTAGCTGCTGCAGGCGGGACATTTCAGGGGGCGGGAGTCTGCAGCACCGCGGCTGGAATGCGGCAGCGACCCTACACCGCGTCCCGCCGCGTCCTCCCAGCAGCCCGCTGGGAACTTTCACTGGTCAAAACGGGTTGGTCAACCGGGTCATAATGGGTCTGTCTGGGACAAACTGGGTTCCAGGAAGGCTACTACGCCGCCGGAGGCGCAGCGGCGCCCCCTCCGGCAGCCGCTGGAACAACGACTCTGACGCCTTTGAATAAAACTTTATTGAACAAAGTGAAACAAACGAGACCACAGCTGGAGTGTAATTTTATAAATAAACTCTTTATTTCAGGAAATATACACTTCTATTTATTTATAGAACTAAAGCTTCCGATTTTAAAGAATTGTTTTGAGAAAGAAAGACGAATAATTCTAGAAGAGTTAATTTATAACAAGTAGTGAATTTGTGTCAGGAAGATTTAGTCAAAGTTTACAGTTGTGTGTGATGTTAAAAGTTTTCTTTATTTTACAACACAAAGTTATCTAAAATAAAAGTGTGGTTCCACAGAAGTCGTACTTTTTATGACAAACGACTTTTTATGACAACCCTTTATCAGCCTTCTGATTGGTCCCTGACTGACCAACCAGTAAAATCATTCTCTGTTGCTATATTTGTGGCAGAATTTCGGTTGGACAAAATATCCGTGTCTCTCATTCACAACAATGGAAATAGCATAGTTTTTATTTACTCGTATTATTTTTTGTTGAACTTTGTCCTAGTAAAAAGGAACATTTCTAAACACACTGCACACAGTGTCTTGAGGGTGCAGCGTATTTTTATCCCAAAATGGGCAGAAATCCAAGCTGTACCATCAAAACAGTAGGTTAGGCATCAGGCTACAACCACGAAAACGGTTTATTTTTCTTAAACTGGTTAAACGGTGTGTTTCGGCCATTTGTAAAAATGACACCCGCTAAGATATTTGAGAGTCTTGGCTGGAAAAATGGTCACATATAGTCTTCAAAGGTAAGTCTGTTGGTGGGAGGCTGCTAGCATCAGCTGCTTACACTGCCATACTGTTGGTTCTCAACCTTTTTGGGGTCCTGGACCCCCTGCATATTCTTGATCAACTCTGAGGGCTCTCTCTTTTGTGGTGTTAAATTGTTATTTCACCAAACAAAGTTCCCATTTTCCCGAGTTTGTGATTTTTCTTTTAAATTTTTTTTAAGTCACAATTTTATCAAATTTACAACATCAGAACAAAAAAATGTAACAATGTCAATCTTAGTCAGTTTAACTTTCAAATGTTTATACATATAGATATATTTTAATTATTTCAGAAATTATCATTCTCACCAAAACCTTATGGTTTTGTCAGTTTCTGTCAGATTTTTCTTCAGTTTAGAAGACTAAATTTTGATCAGTGACCGGCTTCGTTGTTTCCGGGCAGATTAGGCAGGAGGCGGGCCCGTTCTGGAAGTGACGTCTCTGCTGTGGTTTCCGTAGGTACAAACATGGAGACGGAGCTGTTCATGGAGTGTGAGGAGGAGGAACTGGAGCCGTGGCAGCAGGTGGACGACAGCGTGGATGAAGACGACGTGGATTTCCTGGACGACTACTGCCAGCCAGGTGAGACGCACCCACCGCCTCTCACGGCCTCGCCTCCTGGCTCCGCCCCCCCTGACATCAATTTCTATCTGTCCTCGCAGTGGAAGATTCTCCCTCTCCTCCTCCTGCCTCTGAGACTCCACCCCCTAAGGCCCCTCCTCCCCAGGTTCCCTCCCCCTCCCCAGCAGGTAAGGCTCAGTCAGGTGACCCAGTTGCTTGTCTGAACCCGTAAATAGCTTCCTTCTCTTTGTCCTTCAGCCTCCCCTCCTGTACGGATCGTCTCCACCTCTGCCACCTTCTGCCTCCCAGCCGCCACCACCACTGCGCCCGCTGCTTCGGCCCCGGCCCCGGCCCCAGCCCTGGTGGCTCAGGGTCAGCCCCTCATTCTGACGCAGACCGCTGGAGGAACTTTCCTCCTCCCAGCCACCGCCCACAGTACCGGCAGTGGCACGCCCATCCTGCTGACCACACAGGTAGGAACATTACATGACCTGGTGATGTCAGCGTGATGTCAGAAACAGCACTATGCAACTAGAAGCTGAACTGAGACAACAGCTGTTGTTGGTTTTCTTCTTCCTTGTAAAAATGTGACTGTTCAGCAGGCAGTAAAAAACAACTTTTTACCTGAAAATAGGAAGTTTGTTTTCATGAAAAAAAGACGTTTTATTTTTAACTCTTAATTGTGAAAAATCAAGATGTTCTTCATGAAAAACAAAAACACTTTTGTTCTGTAAATTCTTGAGCTTTTATCATGAAAAATGCGTCTCGCCAGTGTGACATCATCATCTCTATGACATCATCATAATCTCAGTGTGAAATCATCTATGACATCATCATCCTTATGACGTCATCTGTATGACATCATCATGATCTCTGAGTGACATCATCATGTCTGTGACATCATCAGGGGTTCCAGCTACCAGCAGTGGTGAATGCAGGAGCTCCTCTGGTCCTGAACCTTCAGCCTGGTCAGACTGTGCAGCCTCTAACTCTGATACCGTGTAAGTGTCAGATCAGTCAGACTGACCAGCTGATCAGTGACGACCGCATTGACGATTGTGTTGATGACGGATTTGATCATCTCATCTCCAGCTCCCTCTCTGGGTCAGCTGGTTCGCCCTGGGGTGGGCGTGTCCCCTGTCCGCTCCCAGGGACAGACCATCCAGGCCAAAGTGGGCCCTGTCCCCTCAGGCGGCCCCGCTCAGCCAGGATTTGCCGCCGTGCAGTTACCCCCCACACTGACGATCCGCTCTGGCACCGCAGGACCTGGTGAGGACTCAGGACGTCCTGGTTGGGGGGGGGGTCAGGATGGATCTTATGGTCTCCTGTTTGTTCCAGTTAAGTTGCAGGTGTCACAGGTGAGCGGCGTCACCTCCGTGAAGCTGGCGGGTTCCGCCGCCATCCCCTCCACCTCGGCCAATGGCATCGACAGAACCACGCCCCTCTGCAGTGGTATGAGTGATGTCGTCAGCGTCTGCTCTCTGATATACTCGGTCTCAGGTTTACTCTCTAACTTCCTGTGTCACCTGTTCCCCAGCTCCCGGCCCCTCCCCCTCTGTGACGGCGCCTGTGGGTGACTCCCCCCGGGTGGTGATGAGTGTGGAGGAGTTCTACTACGGCACTTTTGAGGGCGACCTGAACCTCAGGAAACCACTGCCGCTGGGCATCAAGACCTCCTCCTTCACCTGCCAGATCTGCTCTCACCTGGCCGACAACAACCTGAGGTGAGGCTCTACCCCCAGCACAGCTGGACGTGCCCGCCACACCAGACCGTCCGTGACCTGTGTGTGTTTTCAGGCTGATGCAGCACATGCTACGCCACTCAGAGCTGGTGGAAGGTGGAGGCAGCGAGCGTCAGTGCTGCAGGTTCTGTTACCGCCAGTTCTCGTCTCCGACGCAGCTGCAGAGCCACCAGGAGCAGGTGCATGGCCCTGCCCCCTCCACCTGTGAGTGTCAGAGCCACACCTGTCCTCCACAGCTGTCCTCCACCAGAAGGACTGAGCTCAGGAACACTGAGGTCTTCAGGTTCATGTCAGAATTGAACTAATAACATGAAATTTTAGGTCTTTCTCATGAATTTATGAGTTTATACATTTTATGAAAATTGTATTTATTTATTTAGATTTTATTTTCTTTTTTTTAAATGTCTGAGTTTATTCAAGTCCGATTTTATTTTTCCTTTGGCCATAAATTTTCTTTTCAACATTTAAGTTTTCAACAACATTTTAGATTTATTTTGTTTTTCATCCAGATTCACATTTATAAAGTTAGACATCTATTTGGAAATCAGGATCTTTTTCTACATCAAAAGTGCAGCGCTGAACAGACAGCATGAACATGGACACAAGAGGACATAGCCTACACCTGAGGGCGGAGCCTACACTTGAGGGCGGAGCCTACACCTGAGTGTTGTTTGAGTGAGGGATGCGGGAGTGGTTTAACCCTCAAATGTCCTGCATACACCATAGTCCTGAAGGAGGGCTTAACCGGTCTGGCTTACCTGTCAACCTTCCCACCTGTGTCTCAGGTATGTGTCGTATCTGTGAGTGGGCGTTTGAAAATGAGCCAGCCTTCCTGAACCACATGAAGTCCAACCACAAACCGGGTGAAATGCCCTACGTCTGCCAGGTGAGGCTCATGGCTCGCCATCGGGCCCGGTCCTTTCCCCAGGTTGCTCTCAGGTGAGAATGTGACGTCAGGTGTGTTACAGGTGTGCTCCTACCGTTCGTCGTTCTACATTGATGTCCTGCAGCACTTCGCCAGCTTCCACAGAGACTCTCGCTTCCTGCTGTGTGTCTTTTGCCTCAAAGTGACCAGAAATCCAATCAGCTATCAACAGCACCTGTTACGACACCAGGTAAACGCACCTGCTGTTACACCAGGTAAACACACCTGCTGTTACACCAGTTAAACACACCTGCTGTTACACCAGTTAAACACACCTTCTGTTACACCAGGTAAACACACCTGCTGTTACACCAGGTAAGCACACCTGCTGTTACACCAGGTAAACACACCTGCTGTTACACCAGGTAAACGCACCTGCTGTTACACCAGGTAAACGCACCTGCTGTTACACCAGATAAACGCGCCTGCTGTTACACCAGGTAAACGCACCTTCTGTTACACCAGGTAAACACACCTGCTGTTACACCAGGTAAACACACCTGCTGTTACACCAGGTAAACGCGCCTGCTGTTACACCAGGTAAACGCACCTTCTGTTACACCAGGTAAACGCACCTGCTGTTACACCAGGTAAACGCACCTGCTGTTACACCAGGTAAACGCACCTGCT
>JBAMYA010000008.1:19581060-19594067 GCA_037176975.1 Arrhamphus sclerolepis
CTGTGACATCATCCATAGGTCTGTGACATCATCCATACGTCTGTGACATCATCCATAGGTCTGTGACATCATCCATACGTCTGTGACATCATCCATAGATCTGTGACATCATCCATACGTCTGTGACATCATCCATAGGTCTGTGACATCACAGCAGCGCTAAGCGCAGTAATGCTGCATCCTGGATGGTTGTTAATGGGACCAGTCCATACATCAGATTCCTACACTGGGAGAACAGGACACCATTAAAGGACGTTTGCAGCAATGTCCACTTAGATCCTACAGTGTTTTATAAATGAGACCTCTGGGGAAATTCACCATGGAGCTCAGCTCTGTGAGGATGTCATGCGACGTTGAAGACAGCAATGAGGTTCACTCTTTGACAAGTTTTTTTAAACGCCTTTGACACATCAGACGTAACGCCACATTAATTACTCAATACTGTTTTATTTTTCTTCTCAGTTCATAAATTGTTTCTCTGATTTTCCAGAACACCAGCCCTCAGCATCCGTCCTCCTCCATCGACCATTTATGGTAGAATGTGGGCGTGCAGGGGGCGGGGTTTCAGCCAAATTCACCTGCGCAAACTTCCAGGAGAAGTGTGATTTATAAAGGAGAAACTGCTGCACCTGTGCACACGCAGGGTTTTATAAATCTCAGTATCTTTTGGCGCACGCAAACTTTTAGTAGGAATTCTGTGCACAGTTTTATAAATGAGCACCCTGGTCTTGAATTTTAGAGAGTTTAGGCTTCAGATACCTGTGTCTCAGGTTTCTGGTTCAGGTGTCTCGGGGTTGTGTCCTACTCAGGTGTCCGACTGAGGTGTGTCCTACTCAGGTGTGTGTGTGTCCTACTCAGGTGTATCCTACTCAGGTCTGTCCTGCTCAGATGTCCTACTGAGGTGTGTCCTACTCAGGGGTCCTACTCAGGTGTGTGTGTCCTACTCAGGTGTCCTACTCAGCAGTGTGTGTCCTACTCAGGTGTCCTACTCAGGTGTGTTCTATTCAGGTGTATCTTACTCAGGTGTCCCACTAAGGTGTATCCTACTCAGGTGTGTCCTACTCAGCAGTGTGTGTCCTACTCAGGTGTGTCCTACTCAGGTGTCCTACTCAGGTGTGTTCTATTCAGGTGTATCTTACTCAGGTGTCCTACTGAGGTGTGTCCTACTCAGGTGTCTCCTGCTGTGGTGTCCTACTGAGGTGTCCTACTCGGGTATGGCCTACTGAGGTGTCCTACTCAAGTGTGTATGTCCTACTCAGGTGTGTCTGTGTCCTACTCAGGTGGCCTACTCAGGTATGGCCTACTCAGGTGTCCTACTCAGCAGTGTGTGTCCTACTCAGGTGTCCTATTCAGGTGTCCTAGTCAGGTCTGTGTGTCCTACTCAGGTGTGTCCTATTCAGGTGTCCTACTCAGTTGTGTGTATCCTACTCAGGTGTGTGTACTCTACTCAGGTGTCCTTGTCTTTCAGGAGGATCAGAGAAGGTTCTCCTTATGGCCACCTTCCAACCTGGAGGCTGCTGTCAGTCATCGTGAAGTGTGGAGACGACCTTCGCCAGGAGCTTCTGGCCTTCCAGGTTCTGCAGCAGCTGCAAGTAAGGCAGTGACATTACTACTAGGGGTGGGAATCTTTCGGCACCTCCATTATTAATCAATTTTCCATTCATCTAGAACTGATGCATCTCACCAAACTTTAGCAACATCTTTTCCACTCACTGAGAGACCCTAGGCCACTGCTACATGTCACTTTAAATAATAGTCCGTTTGTTGTACAAACAATAGATGAATTTACTTTTGTTATCTTTTATTAACTTAAGCAAAAAGATGTGATATAAGCAATGGATATTTAAGAGAAATATTTTACTATAACAACATAATATAAATTATATTTATGATATCTAATTGTTTTTTGGCAGCTTCACAAGAGTGTTTTCAGATTTCAGTAAACAAATTGAAGTGACTAAGATTCAAAGGTGATAGATGTCCAAGTGTCATGTGTAACAGCTGTCCTAGCTGCTTTCAGGATTGATCCCATGACTTCTGTTTGGTTTGGTTGTACAGCGTCGGGATGGTCGTGTCATTAGTTTGGTTGTAGAGTGTTGGTATGGATGAGTCAGTAGTTTGGTTGTACAGCATGAGATGACGTGTCAGTGGTTTGGTTGTAGAGTGTTGGTATGGATGAGTCAGTAGTTTGGTTGTACAGCATGGGATGGACGTGTCAGTGGTTTGGTTGTAGAGTGTTGGTATGGCCGTGGCAGTGGTTTGGTTGTAGAGTGTTGGTATGGCTGGGGCAGTGGTTTGGTTGTAGAGTGTTGGTATGGATGAGTCAGTAGTTTGGTTGTACAGCATGTGATGGACGTGTCAGTGGTTTGCTTGTAGAGTGTTGGTATGGCCGTGGCAGTGGTTTGGTTGTAGAGTGTTGGTATAGATGAGTCAGTAGTTTGTTTGTACAGCATGAGATGGACGTGTCAGTGGTTTGGTTGTAGAGTGTTGGTATGGTTGAGTCAGTAGTTTGGTTGTACAGCATGGGATGGATGTGTCAGTGTTTTGGTTATAGAGTGTTGGGATGGACGTTTCACTGAAATAGCGACAAGAAGTTCTAGTGAATGCACCAGAGCCCGAAACCCCTCGTTGTCCACCGCTGAGTATGGCCTTAAATCCTTTGCAGTCAATACTGGAAGAGACTTTGTGATTCATTTAGCCCTTTTTGAGTAGGGTGGAAGTTTCATAAATACTTGTTCAATAGTTCTCTGGTCACTAGAACCGCTCACAGCAACAACACCTGCCATCTGTTTTCTGTACTGCTCCGAATGGAACTGTACAATGTGGTTCCTCATGTTTGTTGTGTTACCAACGTATTTTATCTCGGTGTAACACGGCTTACATATAGCATGGCTCTGCTCTAAGTCACTTGCACTGTTGACCTTATAGAAACCAAAGTGCTTCCAAACAGCTTTTAACAGTCAAAGCTGGTCCAGTTTCACAGTCTGCCATGTTTATGTGCTCATAATAAATTGTCCAGGTGACAGGCGGCGCTCTGCACATTTAAGTTCCTAATTTGCTTCCATCTGAGTTATGTTTCATCAGGTTTAGATTATCAGTGCTTCAACAATTAATAATTGATTCAGAATCGTCCCACCCATAATCACTAGTCACATGACCAGTCTGTCAACCTATCAGCTGGAGCTCTAACCCCCCCACCCATCTGGTTACAGTCCATCTGGCAGCAGGAGCGCGTCCCTCTCTGGATCAAGCCCTACAAGATCCTGGTCCTGTCGGCAGACAGCGGGATGATCGAGCCTGTGGTCAACGCCGTGTCCCTCCACCAGGTGAAGAAGCAGAGCCAGCTGTCCCTGCTGGACTACTTCTTGCAGGAGCACGGCGCTCCCACCACCGAGGCCTTTCTGTCCGCTCAGAGGAGCTTCGTCCAGAGCTGCGCCGGCTACTGTCTTATCTGCTACCTGCTACAGGTCAAGGACAGGTGAGTTCCTGCTCCACACCCATCCTTCGCCGAGCAGCGGGACCTTTAACGTTTCCATCTCCGTCCTCTCAGGCACAACGGGAACATCCTGCTGGACGCAGAGGGACACATCATCCACATCGACTTTGGCTTCATCCTGTCCAGCTCTCCTAAAAACTTGGGCTTCGAGACGTCTGCCTTCAAGCTGACCGCTGAGTTCGTGGACGTGAGTCAATCTGACAGAGATGGAGACGGACATGTCCAACCAGAACCTGACAAAGACCGTTCAGGTTCTGGTTCTGGTCAAGTCCACCCAGAACCTGACAGAAGTGTGTGTGTGTGTGTGTGTGTGTGTGTGTGTGTGTGTGTGTGTGTGTGTGTGTGTGCGCGCGCGTGTGCGTGCATATACACATGTATACGTATATATGTCAGGTGAAAAGCCTGTTTGTTGACCCTGGGTGCTGTCTGTCAGGTGATGGGCGGTCCTGACGGAGACATGTTCAACTACTTCAAGATGCTGATGCTGCAGGGTCTGATAGCAGCCAGGAAGCACATGGACCGGGTCTTGCAGATCGTGGAGATCATGCAGCAGGGTGAGCATAGAGCCCCACCCCCCACAGCTCCACCTGAAGTCTGATTGGCTGACCCTGACCACCCCCTCTCTCCCCCGACAGGCTCCCAGCTGCCCTGCTTCCACGGCTCCAGCACCATGAGAGGTCTGAAGGAGCGATTCCACATGAGCCTGACGGAGGAGCAGCTGCAGCTGCTGATTGATCAGCTGGTGGACGGATCAATGAGGTCGCTGACCACCAAGTTGTACGACGGCTTCCAGTACCTCACCAACGGCATCATGTGACCCACTCACCCTTCCCTTCTCCTCCTATTCCGTTCTTGTCTTTTCCTCCGTCTTCCACTTGTGGGCGGAGGCCTCTCATTGGCTGCTCAGCGGGACTCTTAGCCAATCAGAGGGTAGCCCATGTTAGTTTGAACTGTGATCAGGAAGTGAAGAAGAAAGCAGTGTTTACAGGACCAGAGTGTGTTGTTGTTGTTGTTTTGTTTTTTTAATGTTCCAGCTGTTAAATGTTTGTGTTTGAGCCATGAAGCATCCTGGACCTTTCTGAACCACAGAACCCGGTCCTGGTCCACGTCACTGGACCTTCCTGAACCACACAACCTGTCAGCACGTGGTTCTGGTCCACGTAGGTCTCGTTCTGTGAAACGGGACACAGAACCAGTCCTGTGGTGACATCACAACCTCGCTAATTTAATGTTTGTTTTTTTCAAATAAAGAAAAAAGATTACACAATTCTACCAATAGTTAACAGTGACATTCAAAAAGTTGTGATTTTGTGTTGTGTTTTTATTAGCTTTGTGATTTTACAAAGAAGAAAAACAAACATCAGGACCGAAGTTTGCAACTATGTAAACGTTTCAGCGGTAACTTTGTCAAACAGATTAAGCAGAAATTGATATTTTCTTGATTTTACATCAAAAAATTCAAATTTTGTAAAAGTTTTAATTTTACAACATTTGTGATTGTTGCAAAAAAAAAATTCAGAAGTTGATACTAAAAGTTGTGAATTTATTTAAGTTGATATTTTGCAAACATTTTTTTTTTAAACAAACAATTTTCAGACACAATTGATGATTTTGTGACATTTCTGAATTTTACAAAATAAAAACAATATTTTGTTTTTAAAACAGTCATTGTTCAAAAGTTGTGATTTTACAGGAAAAATACATTTTAGAGTGAAAAGTAGAATTCATTTTACAACAAAAGTAACTCTTACCAGTACAAATTTACAACAAAATAACAGTTTTACAAGTTAGTTTACAATAAAAGTAACAGTTTTACCAGTAAGTTTGCAACAAAAGTAATTTTCATGGTCCTGGTTCAGAACATCGTAAGTTAGTCCTTCATGCTACTGTTGTCAGAATCAGACCACATCATTATGAGGAGGCGGGATCTGACCATATCATCATGAGGAGGCGGGGTCTAACCATATCATTATGAGGAGGCGGGATCTGACCATATCATCATGAGGAGGCGGGGTTGGACCATATCATTATGAGGAGGCGGGGTCTAACCATATCATTATGAGGAGGCGGGATCTGACCATATCATTATGAGGAGGCGGGATCTGACCATATCATCATGAGGAGGCGGGGTCTAACCATATCATTATCAGGAGGCGGGGTTGGACCATATCATTATGAGGAGGTGGGATCTGACCATATCATTATGAGGAGGCGGGATCTAAGCATATCATTATGAGGAGGCGGGATCTAAGCATATCATTATGAGGAGGTGGAATCAGACCATATTATTAGAAGTTTAGCTATGATATCACGCATTCCGCCTACAGCCGTCTCGGATGACAGCAGGTTTCCATGGTGATGGCGGTTTTGTATTCTGATTTTAAAGCAGGTTCTTGACATCATCATCATCATCATCTCCTGCTTATCTGGGGTCAGGTCATGGGGGCAGCAGTCTAAGAAGGGAGGCCCAGACCTCCTCAGCCACTTCTTCCAGCTCCACTGGGAGGATCCCAAGGAGTTCCCAGGCCAGCTGAGAGACGTGGTCCCTCCAGTGTGTCCTGGGTCTTGCCTGGGGTCTCCTCCAGGTGGGACGTGCCCAGAACACCTTCTCCCAGGGAGGCGTCCAGGAGGCATCCTAACTAGATGCCTGAGCCACCTCATCTGGCTCCTCTCCATGTGGAGGAGCAGAGGTTCTACTCTGAGCTCCTCCTGGATGACCGAGCTTCTCATCCCATCTCTAAGGGAGAGCCCGACCACCCTGCAGAGGAAACTCATTTCTGCCGCTAAACACTTGGCTACGAATCGTTCCAGTGAGAGCTGGAGGTCCCGGCCTGATGAAGCCAACAGAACCACATCATCTGGAAAAAGCAGAGACCCAAAAAATGAGGTCACTAAGCCGGATCTACTCAACACCTCGGCTGAACCTAGAAATTCTGTCCATAGAAGTTATGAACAGAATCAGTGACAAAGGGCAGCCTTGGTGGAGTCCAATTCTCACTGGAAACTAATCCAACTTACTGCAGACAATGTGGACCATACTCTAGTACTGGGAATACAGAGACCAGACAGCCTGTACAATGGGGTCCGGCACCCCATATTCCTGGAGCACCCCACACAGGAGTCCCCAGGGGACACAGTCGAATATGCCTTTCCCAATTCCACAAAGCAAATAAAATAATTCTTTAAAAATCAGACAATGTGATTTTCTGGAATTTTTTTGCATTTTGTCTCTCATAGTTGAGGTTTACCTATGATGGAAATTACAGGCCTCTCTCATCTTTTTCAGTGAGAGAACTGGTACAACTGGTGGCAGAAAAAATACTTTTTCTCCCCACTGTATATCTATAAATATAAGGGGGTCAGCAGGTTGGACTGCAGTAGCTGCAGCGACACCTGTAATCATCTGTGACTGGCCTAAGCCCACACCTGGTTGCCGTGACAGCGAGAGCATCCTTTTCTTCGGTGTCGGCGGATCTTTGCATCTCCACAGAGACAAGGCCAGTCTTTTTCTGACCAATCACAGTCCTGCAACCACAAAACACACTAATTAAAGCTTGTTTACCACTTTTCCATTAACTTAGATCATAACCCAACAGAGATCAGAATCATCAACCTGATCTACTGATCTGACTGCTTGATCTTCAGACCTTGTCGTTTCGGTGAGGATCCATCTTCCTCCTCTGGCGGCGGCTTGTCATTGGTTGGCTCTTCTGCCCCTCCTCCTCCTCCTCAAGCTCTGGCAGTGTCACTTCCTCAAAGCCAGCACTGGCTCCACCACCAGCCACATGGGCAATGCCTTCTGTGCCTTCTTCTTCTGGCCAATGGGCTTCTTCAAACTGCCCTGGGCGGGCTGGAGGAGGGCGGAGCTCGTCAAAAAATACCCAGAATTCAGCTTGTAGATGGATATGGCCTTTTAGCAGAGTGACCATCTGAGATTTGAGCTGGAAACCAGAACAGACCAACCGTGACCTTGAGTCTAGCCATCAGTGACATCTTCAGATCAGGCAGACCTACCTCCTGGATGCTGGCTGGACTCAGGTCTGGACCTGTCTGCAGAGCTTTGATGATCTTCTGGTAATGTGATGGATTATCTCCAAAACTGATCTCCAACTGCCGCAAAAAACGTCGGCTGCGGTCGAACGCCTGCTGCTCCTCAAACTGCAAAGATAAGAGTCCATCAGCCATCAACGTTCATTGAGTTCTGCTGGTCCATGGTCAGGTTCAGAGAGGTGAGGAGAGAATGGCCCAGACCGCCTAACCATCCATTAAACTTATCCACCTAAGGCAGAACCCCACTTCTAACCTGGAGAAGACCTTCCTGGAACCATCTCAGGTTTGGATATGAATCTTATCCCTGACTCTAATCTGGCTGTCAGTCACCCCAGTTAGAGCTGATGCTCACTGTCTGATGATGACCACAGAGATAGCTGTAGAAAGAAGTCCACCAAACCAGACCTTTTCCACCTCCAGACCTCTACCACCAAAGCAGACATCTACCACAAAATCAGACCAGACAAATCATCAGCAGATTCAGACTGTAATATCATCAATGACTGTAATACCGTCAATAGATTCAGTTTTTTATTTAGTTTTTTAGCTTAAGGTTGTCCCTCATACGTTCAGGTTGTCAATCATAGGTTGAAGGTGTCCCTTTTAAGCTGAGGTTGTGCCTCATAGGTTACAGTTGTCCCTTTTAAGCTGAGGTTGTGCTTCATAGATTGAGGCTGTCCTTCATAGGTTGAGATTGTCCCTATTAGTTTGAGGTTGTCCCTCATATGTTAAGGCTGTCCTTCATGTCCCTCACCAGTCCACACTGCAGTGCCTGGTCAGGATGAAGAAATGCAGCAAAGTCTCTGAGGAGGTCTGTTCGGTTTCCCAGGATGCAGCGCAGCTCCCTGAACAGTGACATCACTTCCTGTCCTCCCACCTGCTCAAACTTGTTAAGCAGAGACACAAACTCCTCTACCTGTTCAGGGGTATCATGCAGCGCCTCACGCACCTGTGGACACAGAGATACCTGATAAAAACTGATGCCCTCTCCTCCAGAAGACACAACTGGAGACATCTGTCCTCACCCTGCTCAGGTAGGTTTGGGCGAAGGCCAGGTCCTTGGTCTCCCTGTGGGGGTCGTGGTCCAGGATGTTCTCGTCGTACAACAGCAGCAGCTTGGCTGCATCTTTACTATGACGCTCCTGACGACTCCTCCTCAAACCTCGATGAGGACGGCTGCGACCTGAGGACAACCAGGACAGGGACCAGGGAGACAGAGATGGGGACAGATAATGGGGACAGACAGAGGACATGTCAAAGATGTGATTACTAACTATGGAGAGCAGCTAAGAGAGACACCTCTCACCTCGTCCTCGTCCAGGACACCTTCCTCCTGCTCCTCTGGGCATCCCTTCTCCAGACGGCGTCTCCTCATCTAAGCCTGCTTTGCTGCCCCGCCCCTCTCCTGACTCCTCCTCCTCCTTTGGTCCCTCCTCTTCTTCTTCCTCCTCCTCTTGGGAGCCAGGGGAGATGGGGGAGTGGTCCTCCTCGGAGTCTCCATCTGGACAAAGACGGCGCTCGGCCGCCAGCCACGTCAGCTTCTTCATAGTCTCCTGCAGGACAGTCGTCATGGAAAAAGTACTCCTGATGACATCATCATTTACCTGGATGTGTTGCTGCTTACCTGCAGCTCTGGAACAGAGAGCACCGACTCCTCTGACGCTGATGACATCACCTCCTCCTCGTCCTCGTCTTGTGTGAGGTCATCAAAGTCCTCTTCCTCCTCTTCATCTTCCTCTTCGGCCTGTCGTTCCTGGTCCTCCTCCTTGTCCTTCTCCCCATCCTCCTCCCTATCTCCACCTCCATCCTCTTCATCACCGCCTCCGTCTTCCTCTTCTTTACCTCCGCCCTCCTCTTCGTCGCCTCCGTTCTCCCTGTCTCCGCCCCCGTCTTCTCCGCCTCCATCCGCCTCGTCTCCACCCCCATCTTCCTCTTCTCCATCCCCGTCCTCCCAGTCTCTGTCCTCATCATCCCCAGCTTGCTCCCCTTCTTCATCCTGTCCATGTCCTCCACCTTCACCTGTCCGCTCTGGGTCCTTCGGACCTCCTCCCATTACAGTCCTCTCCTCGTCCTCTCCTCCACCACAGAAGGACAGAGGACTCAGTGTTGAAGCAGGAGAGGGGCAGTCCTCCTCCACCTTAACCTCATCTGTAGAGATGGGGCGGGGGGGCTTTGTAAGGTTCTTTTGCAGCTGCTTCTCTGTTATTGGTCTGAGAAGCTGCTTCCCCAGTGTATGCTGGGAGGTGTTGGCTGGTAGTGTCCACGCCATCAGACAGGCTGGCTGGCCTGCAGTTGAGTGGGGAATTATGGGACTGGACAGGTAAGGAAGGGGGGTGGGCCCAATGATGTCAGCATGAGGGGGTAGGGCTGAGACTGAACGGAAACCAGCCCATTGGATGGCGCCAACATCTGGAGATGGAGCCAACTCTGTCCCTCCTGACACAGGGTTGGGGTTGGACTGTAAAATCACACTTGGAGGGGGGGGTGCTACCTGTCTGTCCACCTGTGTGTCTACGGGTGCTTTGGCAAGGGGAAGCAGGGATTCATTATGTGCCAGGGTGAAGAGGCGCCTGTGGACTTGCCGAGGTGGGCAGGACTTCCTGACATAATGGGGGTGGAGTCTGAGGGTGCAGCCTGGGGGGAGGGAGGGAGGATACCCTGAGGCATCTAGTCGAGTCTTCTGGATGATCAGCTGACTGTTCTGGTGGAGAGAAGCATCAGAGTTACCAGGTGAAGAACTGGTTTTGCTGTGGTACCAGGCGTCAGAAACTGGTTATGCTGTGGTACCATGACTCAGGAACTGGTTCTGCTGTGCTATACTGCAGTCTTTTTCCAAAATGGAAATGTTTTCAATAATTTTATTCCTACAGTACATCGTAATGACAGGATGAAGTTTTTGTACTAAAACTAAAAATCTAATAAATCACTTGTCCATCAGCATTCAGTCTTCTTCATCAAGCTGTAATTGAATTCAGGTTCATCCTTTTTCCTCTGATCATCCTTGAGATGTTTCTACAGCTTCATTGGAGTCTACCTGTGGTAAACTCAGATGATGAAACTTCTGGAAAGATACACACCTGTCTATAGAAGGTCCCTCACACCTGTCTGTAGAAGATCCCTAAGGTGACAGAACTCAAAATGAGGTCAAAGAAATCATCTGCAGACAAGATCGTCTGAAGGAACAATTCTGGGGAAAAAACATTTCTGCTGATTTGAAGGTTCCAATCAGCTCAGTGGAAGAAGTCTGGAACCACCAGAAATCTTCTGGAGCTGGAACAACCTTTGAGAGAGGAGAACCTTCCAGAAGGACAATTCACCAATCAGGCCTGTATGGTAGAGCATCCAGAAGAAAGCTACTCCTGAGTAAAGGAACATGGCAACCAGGAGACTAAAGACACCTGAAGGACTCTAAGGCCAGGGGAAATAAAACTCTTTGGTCTGATGAGACGAAGATGGAACGTGTTTGGCATGAAGGAAGGCGTCAAGTTTGGAGGATACCAGTTCTCGTGTTTGGAGGAAACCAGTGACCAATGACCCCAAGATAAAGCCAAGAAATCAGCATAGATATCAGAGGAGTGTCTACAGAACAAGTCTGGGAATGTCCTTGAGTGGTCCAGCCAGAACCCAGACTGGAATTTAACATCTTTGGAGAGATCTGAAAATGGCTGAACACCAAACCCTGATGGAGGTTCTGGACAGAAGAATGGACAAAACTGTCGACAGAGAGGTTCTGGACAGAAGAATGGACTAATCTGTCCAAAGAGAGGTGCTGGACTGAGGAATGGATCAAACTTTCCACAAAGAGTTGAAACAGCTGGTGGATCAGATTCCAGAAGACTGGAGGCTGGAACTGCTGTGAAACATGGATGGGATAAGAACTGATGGAATACTGATGGACATGGGATTTTGTTTTGGTTTTTTTTTTTAAACAAATTTGCAAAAATCTAAAAAAAACAACAACAAAAAAACAACCCAACAACTTCTTTTCAGATTCTCATTACAGAGTATTGTAATATGGGAAAATGAATTTAATCCATTTTGAAAGAAGACTGGAACAAAATGTTAAAGAGAAGCTAGCTTTCTAGATGAACTGTATGTGGACTGTTTTCATAAATATATTTAAACATATTTAATCTGGAACTTCCGGTTGTAATATGTAGAGAGACGGCTCCTGGTTAACCATCTGTTTCCTTTTCATTTAACTGACCCTTCCATTGTGCATTTTTTACATAACTGTCAGTGGTTGCTTGAGTAAAACTATTCCATCCAAAGATGAGTATTTCCAAAAATACTAAATCAGCTAGTGGCACTCAAACTCCAGCTACACGTGCTGCAGGGAAGCTAGCATCTTTTTCTTTTTTATCATATATTTTATTGTGCAAACCTGAGGGTACCGTGCACAAGTCAGACGCAGAGAGGAGAGGTCTGGTAGGTTTGTTTTTTAAGATAATAAACAAAACCAGATGGTGCACCACAGACAGCACCGGACCCACCCACATGTCCCAGGAGGTACAAATGACAAAATGAAATCAAATTTACAATAATAATTAAATAAAAATAAGGGGTAGAAAAAAACAGGAAGTAAATTAATAAAATAAATAGTAATATTCAAATTGCAGTGAGAGCGGTCGTGTAGGAATAAAGGGGGTTCCAGGTTCTATGGAATCTTTTTAAAGACTCCTTGACTGTGTGCTTGATCTTTTCAATGGGAAAAAAGTACATTCAATCTTTTCACCAAGATGTTGTATTCAGGGGGATAGGCAAACCCCCATCTCGCCTGGATCTGGAGATTTGCACGGTGGATCCAGATGTAGGAGCTAATAATGGTTTCAAGTGACTGAAAATAAAGATTTATGAAGCAAAAAGAAATAAAATAGACATAGCACACCCATTTTAATTGTTTCAATTGAGAGAGTCAATAAACTCCATCTCTGGAGATCTATCTCAATCTTATGAATCGGTGGATCAAAACTTTTCTTGTTAAGTGAGCTAAGAGTCTGAAATGTTTATGCCCAGATACTTCAAACCATCAGACGATAAATGAAAAGGCAGTGCACTAGAAGAAATCAACCTGGCTGATTGATTAATGGGGTAACACACACGTTTTCCAAAGTTCAGCTTATAACCTGAAAAAAATTCCAAGGTTAACTATTTCATTAGCGCAGTTTTCTGAATTTTTAGCGTACAATAAAAGGCCATCAGTATACAGCGCCACCTCATGTTCGATACCTCCTCTGTGAATGCCTGAGAACAGTGCAGAACATTTTAGAGCAATCGACAGGGGGGTTCTATGGCTAGAGCAAAGAGTTGAGGAGAAAGAGGACAACCCTGGCAGGAACCACGAGTTAAAGAATAGGGGGAGATATTTCTGAGTTTGTTTCAACACTAGCTGAAGGGGCAGAATAACGAAGGCGAATCCGTGACATAAAAATAGGTCCAAAACCTAATTTTTCTAAAACGG
>JBAMYA010000009.1:0-16125 GCA_037176975.1 Arrhamphus sclerolepis
GGTGAGAACCCACGCAAGCACTGGGAGAACATGCAAACTCCACACAGAAAGGCCCCTGTGGAGGCTGGAACCAGGAACTTTCTTGCTATGAGGCAACAGTGCTGACCACTAAGCCACCGTGCTGCCCATATATATATATATATATATATATATATATTCATGTATGTATATATAATTTATCCTGTTTTTCAAAACTAAACTATATTAGAAAGTAGCAAGACCAGACATTACACTTTACCTCTGTTGTTTTAATCTCATTTTGACTTCTTGACTGCTTCAAAGGCCTGACACCTTAAACAAGCCACAGTGAGGAAACTTAGCAACTCCAATAATGGAATCTCTGTGAGTACCCTGCACACAAAAGTGCGTCAGACAGCAAAGCTGAGGGCAAACAAACAAACAAACCTTCAGCTCAGTGTGGGGGAATTCACACAGCTCCAAGTACACCTTAACTTACAGCCCGTCAAAGCTGTCGGTCTCCTCCCCTTGACCTGGACCCTCCCCTGGCCTCGCTACTGAAACAAAGCCCCCGCTGTGTGCTGATGCTTTAGGGAGTCAGCCTGGGAGAACACTGAGCCGTTTCCATCGTGGCAATGATTGAGGCCATTCGGGCAAGCCGAGGTTAGGGAAGGAGGAGGGAGGCTGGGGCGCAGAAAGACGGATGGGGTGTGTGTGGGAACTGTGCCCTGGCCCGCCTGTCCACTTGTGAAAAGGACCAGTGCACTGCCAATTTGCAATGTAGATCTCCCCACCACCCACCCCTTGCATGCTCACACTGGGAAAAGCTCATCAATGGCTGGCACAAAGTAGGCCAACGCTGATGGCAAATGTCAATCCCATTTTGATTCTTGACCCCTTTTTTTTCTCCCAAACTCTGCCTACTCTAAGGGGAAAAAAAGAACCCCAACCCCCCGTGTTATTGTGCCTTTTCAGCCCTTACCAGCTTTCTCTTTCTGGATTGCCACATTAGACTTAAAGAAAAAAGAAAACAAAGTTCAGAGTTCCCATTCACACTGGGGGCAGTAATTGTCATTCACACTGAGGCAGTGTGAAATATGTCAGGATAAGAATGGGAGAAAAGTAGCATTTAAAATTCCCTCTTCTGTTCGATAAGAAGCGAGCGTTGTTAACCATCCCGGTCATAATCGTTACACTCTAATTTGTCACTAAGCCCTTTTACTCCAGCAGCTAAATAAATACATAAATAACAAAGCCAGGGTTCGTACTTCTACGACTGCTGTTTGTGGCTTTCTATATGAATAACAGAGAGAAAAAGGTTTCGAATATACTTTATTCACAGAAATGCACACAAAGACAAACTGTAAAACCCTCAATATCCTCAGGGATGCAAAGAAACTGTTCCCCATATGGATGAATAAATTGTGCCAGCTTGCACACCCAGACATTTTTCAAGGTAATGGAAATTTGTATTAAGATTTTAGCACTCATAAATGTGAAACTTATGAGATTTATTTTTAGACTTAAGACTTTGAATAACAGTTTTGTCATTATGAAAGAGATACTTGGCAGTTACATGACTCACCACATCAGTAAGCTTAAGTCCGAGAAAAATAGACCAGAATTGGCTTATTATATCTTTAAAAGCAAACACTTATAACTCTTAAATTTAAATTCATATAGCTAATTTTGACTTCAGAATTGTACTTTTACGAAAGCTTCTAACCTTTGTTACAGGTCATGCACACCACTGCATTTTACCAAATAGTGGCTACAAACTCATGCATTTGCTACCAACATATGGTAACATAAGGAAAACGTAGACATGAAAGAGGATGATCTAAAGCTACTGTTGAATATCAGCCTGGTCCGACAGAAAATTGTAGAATAGACACATAAAATCCAGATTGCTTGAAATGCATCAAATCAACTAACTACAATGGTGATATTCAAAATGGCTGTTGTGTGTATCCAGGGGCCTATAGCACCAATTGTGTTGCATAATTTTTGAAATAACTGAAAAATATTAATAAAAGGGAATGTTTGGTGTGTGTATATGTATGTATATCCAGCGGCCGCATCCTTCAAAGGACGCGGACTACCCGGTCGACGTAGGCTGGGACCTTCGCAGACTGGGTAGACCGGAAGGCAGTGACTGTGAATTGGGACGGTCTAGCCTTCAGATTTACCCCCGCCCTTACCTCGACATATGTCCTGTTGCCTAGCAACCATGACAGCACCGAACCAAAGAGAGAATGGAGATTGAAATTTTTTTTATCACTTATGTAATTTTAGAAGAACTACAACAGCGCCCGCAAAGAGGCGGCTGTTCTGTTTTCTCAGCGTAATGAAAGCTTAATAAAAGCTTCTGTCTGAAAAAAAAAAGAAACGATTAGCAGCAATAGTTGAAGAACTACGGGACCCACTGTACGAGCTCATTTGCTGTCTTGATGATTTCAAGCAAAAAATATAATACAAAAAATGTCTACACAAATGACAAAAGCCTATCACCATAACCTCTTTAGGCTTTTAAAGTTTGTGTACACAGCTCTGTCCCAGCTACTATAGAATTTTCCAATATATCCGCAATGCATCTCGGGATAGGGCGGACCGAGAAGGATATACCAGACCCGTCCTTCAAATCGGGAAAAAGAAGGATGCATTTGTAGGCGGCATTTGAAGGAGCCTTCGGATTGAGACATCCTGAATACAGCGGTACCTTGGTTACGAGTTTAATTCGTTCTGTGACAGAGCTCGTAAGTCAAATAGCTCATATGTCAAATCAATATTCCCCTTTGAAATTAATGGGAATGCAATTAATCTCTTTCAGAAAGTTTGCTTTACTTTTAAATTGTTTCAGAAATGAGTGAAGCAAGTGTCGTTATATCGCAGCTGCATTTTTTTCTGTGTGTCAATGAACTGAATGGAAAGTTTGGCTAAACAACTGCAAAAATTCGAGAACAAAACACAGGAGATGCTTCCTTGGTCAGGTGGCGGTGGCGCACCTCAAGCTTCAAAACTCGTAACTCAAATTTCTGCTTGCAAGTCAAAGCAAAAAAATTGACGGAATGAAGGCTCATAACTCCAAAAAAAAAAAGAAATTGTGAAAGTTGGTTTTGAAGTCAGTGCATCAGAGAACTGTGTTGATGCTGCACATTTCACAGGAAACAACATCAAAACACACTTTAGATGTGGAATTATTTTATTCATTATATGTTTGGCTGTGTAAGTTATATATGCCACTGTTCCCTTCAAAGGCAGTGGTATGCTGGTTCCTATAGAGTATCAGGGAGTGAGCGAATGGATCAGGGTACCAAAGATGGTAGGTGATGTCTACAATTACCGTGAATTTGTCCAATTAGGTAAGGTAATCGGAGTGCAGTGATGGAAAATGAATATATTCACACAAGTACTCAACATTTTTGTCCCTTATGCTTATTTTGTATATTTGTATATTATTATATTGTTGAGTATATTTTGATGATAATAGATATTTATATTTCTACACAATGTTGTTGGTACTTTTACTTAAGTACAAGATCTGATTACTTATTCTTCTTATGCCTTCAAAGGGGTTTCACTGTTGGTGTATTGTTAACTTGAATGCATGTTATACCTTTAATGATGTTATATTTTCTATTTTAGTATTTCTATTTTTCTATTTTACTCTATTTTCAAAAAGTTCAATTCGCCAGGTTTCACTTCCTTGATCCTGAAAGATTCTACAGAAGTAGAAATGGATGTTGACATATTTGATGAACTTTTGACATCATCTCAGGTCTTTTCCAGGCTTTCAATGAAGAATGTAATTGTAAGGAATTCCAGTCTTTTTCCTCAAAATGAATTGGTTAATTAAGTCATTTAATGCTAATGTAGCTCTTTTATTAATCTTGCTAACTTAATTTTGGACCACGATGGGGTTTGTGTGTTCTTCGAAAACAGCGTTGAGGGTCTTCTTCAGAAGCCTCAACGTTATGAGAGTGATCACCAACATGTACATCTGCAGGGTCATCATCAAGTTCAGACTCATCAACAGCCTTGAATCTACCAAAGAGCGGAACAGACAGCTGATTGGAGGTTCCACTGCAGGAGAAGTAAGTTATCGATAAAACAATGTCTGATATTTACTAACTGAAGCTGCCAACAGCTGATATTTTGGACCCATATTCAATATCTTTTAATTTGGGGTAAAACAAAGACAACATATAGCTAATGCAGTTATCAAATGGGGCATTCTCTGTGACAGGAGCAAATGGTTAATCCTGCTGTGAAAAGTCAAGTCAAATTTAGTAAAATGATTTGTAAACAGTTACCTGATAAATCTTCAGTACTACTAAATTGTTGATAACCTTGTTATCTTTTGCTATTTAAGTAACTAGTGAAATTATTTCACACATAAACATACTTAGTGGTTTAGTGCACTGAATTGAACACATCCTGTGGGTATGTACAAGATATGTGCTTTGTCCTTAAACAGGTGAAAGATTAACCTTTTTTCTTAATCAACAGGAACATTTTTCTATGATCGCCAGAGTGGTTCCAGCTACCTGGCATGGAGGTTGAAAACTGTCCAGCACAACTCTGCTGAAGAGATCAAGAAATCAAAGTGCACATTTCAAGATGGCCCCAAGACTCCTTGCGACATACTTTCAATTGTGAGGCAGCTGTTGGGGGATGAATGCAAGGAAGCTATGTCAGTGACGAGGCATTAAACTGACAAGAAACTTCTCAAGGACCCAAATGAAGAAGACCTCCAAACAAAAACCAAAGAAGTGTAAAAACAAGAAAAAGAAGAAGGCCAGACTTCTCACAAATGAAGACCAAACTGGGGAACTCCTTCAGCCACAGAGGGTCAGTCCAACTGTTATTCCAACCAAGGACTTGATCACACCTGACAAGGTTGTAGCAACAGTGGAAATTTCAAAAGAGGTCTCTAAACTGATGGAGTCTTATGAAACTGAACTGACACAGGAAGTCATTCCAGAAGGTGATTTGTCTGTTCCAGAAAAAAACAGCTGAAAGTAAAGGAATCTCTGAACCAAGAGAACAATGAAGAACTGAAGAACTGAGAAGGAATATACCATCAATAAAGGGACTGCTCATGAATATGTTGGAACTCATTGCTAGTGAACCTGAGGTCACTCCAGAATTTGGTCAACTCCAGGACATGGTTTCAAAAAAGGACTTTGCTTTGGACAAGTACAGCAAAAGACAGGAGAAGATTTCTTCATGGAGGCGACATAAAAGGTTTGACTCCAGCATGCACTAGTAAATGCATGAGAGGAGAACTGCTGAACTATCTGCAATAATGGAAAGGTTAAAATCAGAAGAGAGCTCAGAAAAAGAACAGGTTATTCATACAGAGAATATGTTTATCCAAGATGAGGTGGTAGATGAAATGGGAGTCTCCACACCGGTGGAGTCTGATGAAGCTGAACAGGTCTCCAAACCAGAAGTCTCTGAAGTGGTGAAGCTGAATTGGACTCTCAACCAGAAGAGACCTCTGATCCGATTAAGGACAATGATTCATAATTGGGCCCCAAACAGTCAGAAGTCTTTGAACAAAAGAAAAAGCCTTCCGTGTGGAGATGCTTTAAAAAATTCATGACACCAGCGTGTATGCGCCAGTACAAGGACAAAATGAACCAGGACCAGACGTAAGGACAAAAAACAATTCAAAAAGTAAAAACACAGGCTGTGTGTTGAGTGGGTTTTCTCTGAGCACTCCAGTTCCCCCTACTTTTTTTTAATTTTTTTATTAACAAATTAGAAATACTTGTCACAATAGAAAAGAACCAGGACCAGATGTTAGGGACAAAAAAATCAACCCAAAAAAAATGGCAGCAAAGGTTATGTGCTGAGTGGGTTCTCTCTGGGCATGCCAGTTTCCCACACTTTTTTTTTTAAACAAATTAGTAAGACTTTTCACAACATAAAAGAACAATTATTAAATTGCAAACAAAGTTTATATGAAATGGTAACGCTCCTCCTTGAATTGCCACCTTATCATGGTGGAGGAGTTTGCGAGACCAAATGATCCCAGGAGCTATGTTGTCAGGGGCTTTATGCCCCTGGTGAGGTCTCCCAAGGCAAATTGGTCCTGGGGGATGGGCCAGACTAAGAGCAATTCCAACGACTCCTATGAATAATAACAAACAAGGAGCAAGGAGTTACCAAGGTCCCACCCTGGATCCAGGCGTGGGGGAGGGGCTCATTCCCCTCTTCCTATGGGGCCCAGCTGGGCAAAATCTGAACTAAAGACATGGGTCCACCATCCTGTAGGCCCACCACCCGCAGAAGAGGCCATAGGACTCAGGTGCGATGTGAGACAGCCTGTGGCTGAAGGCAGGGGCCTCAGCGTGCTGACCCTCAGTTGTTGACTCTGGGTCTTGCGACATGAAATGTCACCTATTTGGGGCAGAAGGAGCCAGAGCTTATGCGTGAGGTTGAGAGGTACTGGCTATATAATCTCGGGCTGACCTCTTCACAGTTTGGGTTCTGGAACCAATCTCCTCGAGAGGGGTTGGACTTGTTCCACTCTGGAGTTGCTCATGGTGAAAGGGAGGCGGAGTGGGTTACTTGTAACCCCCAGCTACAAGTAAGTTCCGTTAAGTATTCTCCGTGTTCAAACATAAGAGTGTCCATAAGTACACATGGCACCAGGTGCTGTTTGATGATCAACTTTATAGTCGTATCATCAGATTTGTCGCCTTATGTTCTGGACACATGGGTGAAGAGAGGAGCTGAGCTGTCAATGATCAATACCTGGTGGTGAGTTGGATCAGGTGGCAGGGGAAAATGCTGGTCAGGCCAGGTTAGGGGGGTTAGGAGATCCGCCCTGATTTCTCCGGGAGTATGGGGTACAGGGTCCGTTGTTATGGGCTACCCGGTCCCTATACAAACAAAGCGAGAGTCTGGTCCGCAATGCCGATTGTAAGTCGGACTCGTTTCCAGTGAGAATTGGGGGCACGGAGAAGCTCCATTTTGGTTATCATTCCACTAACATAGCTTAATTTACAATTCTGCTTACTTAGCTATGGTTAGCATGTCGATAACATCACTACATTCACCATGCTGTTCCTCTAATTTGTTTTAGCCTGATAGTGCTTTTGCAGTTCTAGTTAGTATGTGGTTAACAGCTAAATTTAGGCTACTGGTAAATTATCTATAGTTAGAATTTTGCTAAGTACCATATAGCTGACATAATTGTGGTTAGCATGTGACTAACATAGCTACATTTATCATACATTTTTTTAGAAGTCCAGCACATTCTGCTAAATTCAGCTACATTTTAAGATTCTTAAAATGTTCAAAACTTTGTTTAAACTTGGATTTTTCAAATGTTGAAGCTTTTGTTCAGCTCTCAGCATTAACACCTGCAGTCTTCTGTTGAGGGAGCAGCATCAGAGCCAGGGACCTAAAGACACTGAACAAAGTAAAGGCTGGTTCTGTTCTGGGGACTGCTCTGGGGCCGACTGCAACACAGACCACTACAGGAGATCCTTCCTGAACCTTCTACAGGTAATCTTTGATGAGAGGATACCATAGCAGGCACAACCACTTGAGAAATGAAAAGCAGCCTGGTGATTGGACAGCAGTCAACTTTTACACATAACTGGGTTCTTTGAATGTTTGTAGCTTTGATTCACCATCAGTGTATTTATTACCAAATAAATTATTTTTCTGTTACTGAAGAAATAGTTGTTTCATTCTTCATTTAATTCATGTTTAAAAATAATTTACCTAATAACGGGAATGTTGCTTTTCCTTTTCTTTTTTTTTTCTTTTTTTTTAATTCTGTGAGTATTTGTTGTGTTTTGTAATTCTATACTATATATTTTATATCTAAACAAGACTTGGGCCTAACGATTTATTTACACAGTTATGTTAAGGGCTGAGTCAACAATTTATTCTATTTTCTTTCTCCGTAACAGTTTAATTTGAATGTTCCAGTAAGCCCTAGAAATCAGAATTTTCCCAAGCATCCATTACTGTTCCTGGCCGAAGCCCAGTTTGTTTTCATACCAAAGTTTGGAAGAATTCCTCGCTGAGCCCCAACGATGAGGTCAGCGTGCAACGTAATCAATGAATGACATGATGTCTCTAAAGCAATCAGGGCCCTTCACATGCACCTTTGAGAGTCATTTCCCACAGTCTGGAGTGGACACAGTTTGAAACTTCCCCAGCAGCTCTGATGTGAATGTGATGGGACAAATATGTGAAAGAAATCTGATCCGTACAGAACACGGTTGATTTAGGTATCGAACTTAAAGGAGCCTGCTTTAGCGACAGAATAACAAATTAAATGCCCCTGAAAGTGTTTTATTTATGTATTTATTTATTTTAATAAGCCTTATTATAAGTTTTAACTTTGTTTTTAATGAGTTGAGAAAAGTTTGCTACCTCACTGAAAACAAGGCTCATATGCTTCATCGCTCCGAAAAAACACCTTTTTCATGAATCAGTCGCAGAAATAAAATGCTTCTGAACTCTGCAAGAAGGCAGAAGGATCTATTTTCACCTCTTAGAAGTGATAGCGTTTGGAAGGTGGAAGTACACGCTCTAAATCGCATCCTGGTGAGCGATGTCGCGGCTTGAATGTCAGCACCGCCAACAACCCAGCATGGCTCTTCAAAACTCCCCTCGCTGCCTCCTGTTTCAGGCGCTGCTCAGCATCATTTGGCTTCTGCATCATCGTGTTCTTTTCAAGTGTTTGTATTTGGCTCAGTCAATCTATGTTACACTTAGGGTGCTTTGAAACACTTAGGGAATAAATGAATATGCCCACACCCCCCCATCATCATTTGGCATTTTTGGCAAGCGGAAAAAATATGGTAAGTATGCAGGATGTCAATAATTCAGTAGCCCCTTTGCTAAGTACTTGAGCTTGGAGCTATCATCCAGACCTGACATGCAAAAAAATCTGTTAAAATTCATATCTAAAACTTATCCATTTCTTCAAAATTGTTTCAAAAAAGTATACGCTCTTTCATTTCTGTTAATCTTTTAAGGAACAATAAAAACTGGTCTTACCGTGTTATTTACTTTTTTTGTGAAACAGCAACTTTTGTAATTGTAAATTTTAAAAGATTGAAACTTAAAAAAGAAAAATCATTATTAACCAAGATTTTCTTTTATACAATCACAAATGTCATAAAACTGTGACTTTTAAACTTAAAATTACAATGTTTTGGGTTTTGGGGTAAATATGAACTTTTCTATCTATTCACTATAGTCAATGTAATCTGGGTTAGACGGAGAGGGATGATTCACAGTAGCGACCCCTGAAGGGAAGAGCTGAAGGTAAAAGAAGAAGATTATTGTTGATATCTTTCCTCCTTGGCATGTGTATTAACACGCAACCAAAGGTTTCAGATCAGCAAACTGCCAAACACTGTTGTAGATGAATTAATCAAGTGCACGCTCTTTATTCCTATGAAAGTAATCACATTACTTAGGTGTTTTTCACATTGTTGCATTTGGCTTAGGTTTGTTTTATAAATAATGAGACAATTGAATATGTTGCTCTATTGTTCATCTATAAACAAAGTATTTAGGGTATAAAACAAAGTATTCCTGTATTACTTACTGTAATGCTATTTTTATATATACTGACGTATGTAATTAAGAATGGACAGAAACTGCAGTGTGATTCTCAAATGACGATACATTTCATTGTCAATCCTTCAGGAATTTCTCTCTTCACTTAATCTAATGTTCCTCCCTGACAATTCTTTCTACTCAGAAATATTCAGCATTGTTTTTATCTTCTATAACGTGTATATGCACCATTAGTTAAACAGTTTAAACAATTTGAGATACTGACCACAGCTAATTTGTAAATTATAGCCTTGTCAAAAGGCTTCAGCAGTAAATAACGCTCAGCTGCAGATAATACACCCTAAGTTCCCCACGTACAGCCGCACCACTGTCTGAGACGTCTCATTCAATTACTGAAGCACATTTCTGCAATTCACCCCCCATCACCCCCTGACCCTCTGCAGCCCCACCCAACCCAGAATGGTCATGACTGGACACTCGCTGACATCCGTGTAATCGGGAACTTGTGCAAAGGGATCATATGAGTGTTTGAAAATGAGGTGGAACAAATTTAAATTGTGGCAAAACGGGAAGTGAAGGGAAGTAGGCTGGGTGATTTATAATTTTTTTTCTTTGGAACATTTCCTTTTAAAGAGCTTTTGAAAGGAGATCTCAATCTTCATTAAAAAAAAAAAAAAAAAAAAAAAAAAATCATAGTAAAAGAACAACAATGGACTGAGTGCTACGAAGCGTTTGGAAAACATTGACCAAGCTCCGCTGTGAAGTCATAGCAAGTGTGGGGGGAGAGGGGGCTTCGTAACATAATGGACCTCTACGACCTTTATAATAGGCGCATCACTCCAAAGTCAGTAGGACACCAATAAAAACATCAGTCAGAAGCAGGAGGTCAGGACCGAAGGGAGGAACTGCAACAGGAGGGTTCAGTTTTAGCAGAACAGACGAGCTGAAGAAAGGTGGTAAAGGAGGGAACAATGGTGCCATTGTAATGGACAGTTTTATTTCATCATTCAACTAAATTTACATGACTGCTGAAAATGTGCATAACCTATAGGACTATACTGTAATTATTAAATGAAATAATGAAATGTTTGGCTTTGGAAGATACTCCAGGCAGCCTTAATGGTTTTTATTAACTGGCTTATGGTTGCAGTACAAGTAAGAGAAGAATTACAAGATATAATACCATATGCAACATTTATATGTGACCTTTTGCCCAAAAAAAAGGTGTCCAATGATATCTGATATTCATCCAAGTCACAGTAACAGGAAAACCTAATGTGCTTAAGCTGATAACCCATAATCCCTCAGTGTTAAGAGCTCTGGATCATACCTGCCCAAGGTTCGGAGGAGTTTTTTTGACCATTCCTTCTTAACAGAACTGCTGCAGCTCAGATGCATCAGTACGGATGTCTGCTGGGAACAGCTCCCGGGTCCAGTGGAGCTGGTTAGGGTGCAGGCTCTGACCAGCCCACGTCAACACTACAAAAACTAATTTCTAATAAAGTAGAAAAAGCCTTATTTCAATTTTTTTTTTTTTGTCTAAATAGAAAAATTTTCTAGTCGAGCATTTTTGTACATAAGAAAAATTATCGTTTTTTCAAATCACATGTTATGGTAATTAAAAGCCAAAAACTAGTATGTTCCGAAGGGCCAACATAAAACCTTTTTACGTGTATGGGTATAAAAAAATAACTACGACTCTTTGAATGAATGCAGATTTGCAGCTTTCATGCTGCCGTAATTAAAATGGTGACACCTGATATGGCTATATTTTCTTCTTTCTGTAACTGTTTGGCAATACTCTTAATTATTATTTGGTTCAATTTAAACCTTTCATGACCACGTCTGTTTAGTGGGCTGGACAGAAAAACCTCACTGTCCTCCTTGCTATTCCACAAAATTTACTTTTATCCACTTGTCATCAGTAGCTGCAGTTAAATGTAAAAAGTCAACAGATGAGTCTGGAACGTGGGCCGGTGTATCTGACAGTTTTGGATTGAGGAACAGCACCCCAGGGCTTGTTTCTTGGCCTCAGAGTCCAGGATAAAGAAGGGGGAGTGTGTGTGTGCATAGCGGATTGCTCGACGAATGTCCCTGGAAATAGTTTTTCCAGACTCTCAAACAGCCAAGAGCAATGCAGCCATAAGGAAACCGTGGCAGCTCTCCAAAGCAAACAATTAAAATGAGCAATGTGTTAAAAAGCCACAGCAGAGAGGTGGAGAATGACTCATTAATTTGAGATGTTCCCTAGCAGAGATGGTGGAGAGTAATGGCTCTAAAAAATATGCAAAATCTATCAGTTACAAATCATACCATATGCATGAATAGGTAGCAGCGGGCTCTTTCTCATTTACTACAGTTTAAACTTGTCTTTGTTGTGTAACATCTTCACTGGAGGAATAACAAAGTACTGCGGTACAAGTTCCGACATCTCACTTCTTGATGGAACTAAGGTTTCAGGATGGTTGTAGGATCAACTCGCTGAACTGTAAGCGGCATCAAACAAAAACATTATAACTGGGGAGAGAAACTGATGGGTCTACCACTGTCAGCACAGAAATCTTGTTTTCCAAAGGGCTGCTGAGGAAGTGTAGGTGCACACAGTTAGTTTTGAAAAGCGCTGGGGACAGTTATGTATTCATCCATTTGACGTTTCATTCCATCATGCGCTACATACAATATGCGTTACACTGTACTGACAGGTGTTGAAAGTTGTATTCAATCAATAAAAATTGAATGCCACACACATGGCGACATTGTGAACTTCAGGAGCTTCAGCCCAGTATAACTGGGGGGGATCTAGGGGTATGCTCCCCGTAGAGAAAATCTGAAAAAACAACTCCTTATATGGTGGCTTTCAGCAACTGGTAAGGAAATTATAATAGCAAAATAAAGACTTAACATATGAGGGCGACGAAGGCTATGATAGACATCATCAGTTCTGCCTCATGGTAGCAGACAACAACTATCCAGGAAGTAGTAGAACTGATAAAACAGAAATTCACTGGTGTCAGAAGCATTTGATATGTGGTGGGGGCACAGAGGCAGGGTGTCTGAGGTCCTCCCCCAGGAACATTTTAATAAAGTAGATTCATTTCCTGCATCCTGTTGCATTTTAGCAGGTTGTTACACACCTGTTTCTACCTGTAAGTAAATGTTTGATTCAAAGACTACTTCAGAGACAGATTCAACAAGTCTTCATTCATCTGGTCCAAATATGCATCAGCCTGTTTTTAAACCCACTTATATGGCTGAGATACTTTTTAATGAGATTGTTGACATTAGATGAAATAGTTTTTTGAGTTTCTGATGGATCTGCTAACATTGAATAGCCAGATAACCTTTCCACTGGGGAAAAAAAGTCCTTTAGAGAAATTATAACTTACGTTTTGTGCTTTCTAGATAATCTCCTCATGTCCATGTGTCTTAGGAGGAAACTGATGTTAAAACAACTGATTGTCAGACAAAAAAAGAAAACAAAAAATACTTCATTTTGGAGATGTTTGAGGTAACGGTAAAAAAAACTAAAAAGTTTTGTGTTTGAGTGCCTGTTTTTGGCAGAAAAAAAAGGTTGTTGCTATTTTTCTGCAAAGTTGTTGCCGTTACAACCTCTAACTACAGGAAGATGAAGGGACTTTTTTTTTAGGCCCAATGACGCCCACGAGCAAAACAAAAGAGATATGGAGCTTTAAATGAAAGATTCGAGGCTCAAGCCCCCAAAGTCCCTTTGCAGTCAACCTGGCCATCATTCTAGTCTATGGAGACGGACACACGCACTGCAAACGTGTGCACGAATCATAACTGCAGAACGTCATAGTCTCCAATAGTCACAATATTTTTATATGTCGCCTACATGCCACCTTCATAGATGTTAAATTGATTAACGTTTTAAAAGTGGTGGGGACAAAATTGTACATCATAAAAAGTGCTGGGGAAATGTCTGCCGTCCCTGGGTGCACGAGGTCAGAAGCTGCCGTGGCTTTCACCAACTCTTACTCAAGTTCAGCATCCTGAACCCTAATTCTGTTGCAGCGTTACCGTGACTAAAATGTAAAACAAAAAGCACTTTGTCAAATCCATCTTTACAAGCCAGTTTTTTCCTAAAGTTTTACTGTGATCACTGGTTTCAAAGGCAAGATGTGGTTCTTTGTTATTTTTCCTTTGGTTTTGTCCTAAATTAAATCAGTTAAAGGAGACAGAGAATCAAAATCCGTTTTTACCTTGTCTTTGTTGAATAACGATAGTCTACCCGCATCCAAAAACATACAAAAAATCCTAGGCCTTCTGAACATCTGTGTTTCACTGTTTCACTTCCTTTAGAAATGTTCACCAGAAATTGGGTCATTCTGAACAACGGATACAAATTACCTCTCGTTCTGTCCAAACCCGACCCGGGCCATGATTTCCCACCTCTTCTGTCAGGCCGCATCAGCTTGATATACTGGCAAGTGATTTTTTTTTTTAAATAGTATTTTTATTTCATATAAAGCTATAGCATAATGATCACAATGTAGTAAAAAGAGTTCGAATATGGGTTTGGACAGAATATGTAGGAGCTCAGGTCGGGTTGGGCCAGAGTTTTGGGCCTGATCTAAACTCTAAATTCTGTGCGTTGGCCATAGCTGTGGAAAGTTGCTGTTTTCTGAAGCTGGCAAAGTCTCTTTTGAGTGGCAGCAAAGGCAGCCAATCAGCATCAAGTGCTTGCATTTCATAATGAGGTTGCTAGATAAGTCCAAGAGGATAGCAAATAGATGCAAAACCAAAGTGTTTCAAATCCCCCACATAACACAGCATTCTGAGAATTTAGGAAACTTCTGAGGCTTTACAGACCCAACCAAAATTTTGTATGTCACATCACAGAAAAAGGATAAATACCCTGTTCAATCATTCTATGTCTCCTATAAATACAATTGCGGGGGGGGGATTATACTTTGGAAGGTTTGAAAGGTCTTATTTTTACTTTAATATTTTTAACTATTACTAGCAAATATTTCCTGAAAATATTATTTGGACAATGTACATTTTTAAATACTAAGTACACTTACAGTATAAATAGCAGTGTGGTTCTAATTTTTGTTTTGTTGGTGCACCACTGCACCCGTTTCACTGTTGCTGCCAGAGTTTTGATGAATCCCAAACCTCAGGTAAGCACGCTTGTACACAAACAAGCAGTTATTATTGATGCTTTAGTTGTATCCACTGACACACACACACACGTACACACACACATACATACAACATCTGTCAGGCTCCCCGGGAAAGCAGCAGCCCAACCAGACATGCCAAATGAAATATGCATGGCACTCTAACATGTGTCAAAAAATAAATAAAGAAAGAAAGGAGGGGGAAAAAAATCCACTAGGCCTGGTCCTCCAGTGGCTCAGCTGTTCATATATTATACATGGCTGATCCATGCACCACCTCTTTGCATATTACTGCATCTACCTAATGTTTGTCGTACACTAAGCTGTCCAGAAAATACAGTGTACATGCAGTCATACATTTTACTTACAGTATTTCTTTAAAATGCAGAAATAATGCAAAAGCATTCGTCTCCACTCCACTGCTGCACTCATGGTTGACTCAGTTGACATGCCAGATAAAAGCTCATGAGCAAAAAGTTGAACAATTACTTCACATTGCACCATTCAGCTCCTAAAAAAATCCTTCATTTGAGGGGTTTCAGAAACTGCCTTTAGATCCCCTTTCATCTCTGAAAATTGTAATTTTGTGAAGGAGAGAGTACGAATTTGACAAAGGAGATTTCATGATTTATTGGATTAATTATTTTTCTTTTTCTGGATGCATCGCTCCTTTCGGCCACGTCGTCATTTAGAGCCTCCGCAGTGTTGACAGGCCCAACGGTTTTTCTCTGATGATGTGTGCACCATTATCTCCTTTGTTTACATTAGGCAGTTTGTCCAGTACAGCAGGTGGCGGTATTCTGGGGTTGGTGGTGCGATCTGATGTAAAATACACCCACGCACGCACACACACACACACACACACACACACACACACACACACACACACACACAAACACGCACATGCACACACACACACACACACACAGGAAAATAGGAAAGTGCCTGTTGGTTTGGCGCACTTTTATATATTTTCACATGGATGGAGTATGTCTTTTTTTCTCCAAACAGTTAGTAGAAAAGAGTTTCTGAGGAAATAAAAAAGAGAGGAGATGGTTTTAAAATATTACCAGTGAATTGATAAAAGGGGTTTTCCTCTTCTTGTGATTTCCAATTCTTGGCTGAGAAACCACTAAGGACCATTAGTGAGTTTTAGATCTATATTGGTCGTTCTTTTCTCATTTTCTAATATTTTATGTCTAGAAATCTTACAGAAATCTATTTGTCAGAATATATTTCTACATGATCTTTGTAATTTATATATCATATAATTTATTAGCTAAATAAATAATATATATTCTTTATACTTATCAGCATCATCATTATTATTACAATATAAAGATATATATTATCATATCATTTAAACATTAAATCATTTGTTATACAAATATCCATCCATCCATCCATTTTCTATACCCGCTATTTCCTGTTCAGGGTCACGGGGGTCTGCTGGAGCCTATCC
>JBAMYA010000009.1:16225-34629 GCA_037176975.1 Arrhamphus sclerolepis
ATAATTCATTACCTTGACACAAAGTTTGCAAGGACCCTCTTTTTCTTTATTAAAATCTCTCATCATTACTCAAGTATCACTGACTTTCCTGTCATATCAACATGTCAGATCTCCTCAGTGAGCATTCAAATTATTAAAAAGGAAATACTCCCTTCCATATCAGGCTATAAAGATGTGAAACCTGTATGGATAATTTTTAATGCCTCTGTGTCTGTATAGCTTCCAGCATCATGGAAATAGCTGATTTCAAAATTTGACATTCAAAACTCCTGCCTTGCTTCTGGCAAAAAGAGAATTGTGAATCTTTGTCTGAAAGCAGCCTCAAGTGTTTGAGAGTGCCGCACTAAAATATTTCATCGCTGTGAAACAGTTGTAATCCCACCGAAGCACATTACAGTTGTGCTGGATCTGATATAAATTTCAGAGTTTTAACATGCTACTGGGGATATTTGAGCTGTTCCTCGCTGCATACTGTATGAATTTCCAATAACACTGAAGAGTATCCGCATCCACCAAGAATTTATTTATTCAAGATCATCTAATTGTTTATGTTGATGGGCCCCAAAGTTTTATGTAGTTTCTTTGTACCAACAACTTCTGCAACAGCGTTTTCCCTCCGGAGCTTTGATGTATTTTATCATCATGTTGGACGGCTGGCTCGTTTTTTTTGTTTCACAACCAGACTTGTGTCCTTGTCTGCTGTTGATTCACTGCATGGAAAATAGCTGATTTAACAGCACAGAAAAAAGACAATTAGATGAAAAGAAGTCTAACGTCTGGAGGCTGTCTCCAAGATTGCATGTGAAGGTTGCGGCAAGTCAGCCTGCTGTGACAGATTTACTGCAAATATAGATTCATATCAAGTGTTATACGCTATGTACTTTCACACGTGTAAACACTGAATGTATTACAAATATGTATTAAATTAATTTAGAGTTGTAAAAAGGAAAAAAAAACATCAGGGACATTAAAGCTGGAGTTGGCAAGTGTATGTTTGTTATATTTGCTGAAATTACTATTATTTTCTGAAAATATTATACAAACTGGGTAATTTGAGAAACAAATGTCTTTGACACCACTAATCATCTTTCAATTACAACCTTCCACAGCTTCTGTTGCAGTTGCTCCAATCAGGTCCAGGGGGCATGTTTGCCAAATATCAGGCAGAGTCCTGCACATGTTCCAGATAACCCCCCATCCCCACACTTACAGCACGAACGTCAATTAAGTAATTTGCACACCACCCACTGGTGCAAGATTGGATGGATTTCCTCCCAAATGGGATTTGGGTTGATAAAAATTGACCCTTTCTCAACCCTCTGATTGGTCCCTAACTGACCAACCAGAAAAATCATTCTCCGTTGCTACGTCTGGGGTGGAATATCTGGTTGGACAAAATATCCGTCTCTCATTCACATTAGAAAGAGCATAGTTTTTTTTTGCCTGTATCACCATTTAAATAATTGGATCATATTATTTCCTATATTTTGAAATCTGAGCGAATCTACTCAACTTGATTGCCCTCTTTGTTGGGAGCCTGATAAATGTTATCCTTTTTGGTTGGCTATTTAGTGCTGTTATGAAGCTTTATTTGCTTATGACGTGGTCTTTATTACCCATGTAATAGTTTTATGGTTTTAACTTGACTTTCTAGAGAGGTTGTGTTGATGTGTCTTGATGAAGACTAGATGTGAAACACTCATAGAAGGTTTATTGACAAACAAACACTGCAGGTAAAGTTGACGGTTTTATCTTTAGCAGTTTGAAGAAGACCATTGTAAAGAAAGCAATTTCTTTATTATCGATACTGAGGTTCTCTGCTGTTAGGCACAAACAACACCTTTGACCTGCCAGAAGTACCTACATGATAGACCTCACTTCTATCTGTCTGCTGGCTTACAGACGCAGCCAAGAGGATGTAATCTTCATTCAGGCCTCATTCTCAAAACTGTAACCACACCAACAAATGAGAACGTAAGTTAGTGAGTCAATAAATCTAAACTGGCATCTAAGATGCTGCTGTGAATGCTAATTGTAACCAACTGTAAACCGTTGTCTAGGATAAGTGAATATTAAAAGCGTTACATGCAGATACAGTTTAATCATATAAATACTCGTATAAAACTGATATACCTCCATTTATTCTATTACCGATGTATCTGTTTTCTGATGCCTCAGGTTTCATAGTAACCTAACTATCACTCATGTTCGTGTACTACAGCACTGGTGAGCATGACAAACTCCTCGACAGCAGGGGGAGGAGCTTGGGAAACTATTTTAGAGTTCAGCGGTGAGGTTGGGATTGGCCATGAACATTGCATGCATTCAAATTTTCTAGCTTGTTACTGGATTCTTGGGAAGGTCACGACTCCAGCTTTGATGCACCTCAGTCATCAAGGATCAGCTTTACTGGGATGGGTTGACCATATGTCAGTGGGTAGACTTGGTTGCCCTCAAACTGTCGGGGCAGCTGCTCAATCCACTAGCAACATCATGTGCCAAAGTGTCCTTGGGCAGGACACTGAACCAATGAGTCACAAGCTAGTATTTACCCAACTGAGATGTCTTTCTAATAGAGACATATGGAAAAAGGAAACACCATTTTCTGTTATTGAGAGCTTATATCTGAGTGTGTAAAGTGACTAACATTTTAAAAACTCCAACATAACACAATACTGAAACTCTTAACTAAGTAATACATTCAACCAACTCTATAACTGATTTTGAAGAATGCAAGAGGAAGGTGGATTGGAGTTGAGTGCTACCCAGATAGTATTTGAGCACTTAATGGTTCACCTACAGCACTGGCAAGTGTATGGCCCAAATTTCATAAGCTAATTTAGACATGTCAAGCATTGTGAGGGCCAAACGAAGCACAGAAGCCCAAATAAAAGAAAGAATTGGGCCATGTCTGGTGGATTTATGGAGAAGTTTAGCCAGACACAGTCACCTTGGTTCAAGGATGTCAAAGATAAATGTGAAGCAATGAAAACTGCAGATATGGGTCAGCTTTGCATTAACATTTGTTGCCTTCTGGGTATGACCTGATCAGCAGAAATATGCTTGAAAAGTCAATATTTTGTCCAAAGCAATGCCACAAATATTCCAGTAATACCTCATGAAATTGTGTCAACTTCAGCTTTGGAAAAAAGATATTCATGCTACATATCTGCTTTAAGTAAACAATTGGACTTGACCAGAACTTAAAATTATTTTAGGAAACAAAAAGGAATACATGCTTAATTTCCCCCCAACAAAAAAAGAAGAAATGCACTGAAGCCTGCACTCTCACTTTTAAAAGTTTCAAAAGCAAACTTTCATCTGTCAGTATCCTAATGCCATTTATCACTGCTGTCTCCATTACGACCTAGCCTTATTTCTTCTGTGCTTGCTGACCCAGCCATTTCCTGTTATCTTTAGCATGCTAATTGTCTGCCTTATTTATTATACATTATATGGAGAAAGTAACTGTTGAGCCATCCATCAAGTAGATTTGCTTTTCTACCAGGTCAAATGTATCTTCAACAGCTTCTCTTAACCAAACAGCTTCTGTATAAGAGGTGCTTGTTCCAGTGGTTTCATGACAAATGTGGCACAAATACTTACAATGTACGATAAAGAGGTGCCATTGCATTTTTTTAATGTTTTTATTTACTTATTGCTCTTTTTTTTTCTTGATACAGGCACTTTGCAGTTAAGGAGTCTTTATGAGTTTGCTTTCATACACCGCCACAGTGGACTTGAAATAAAAGAGTCGAGGTTTGATCGCGATTGTGTCTGCTTTCATTTTTTTTCTTTTAATGGTATTTACCATTTTAAGAATTACATTAACATCACGCAAAGGACCTCTATGTTCAGCAGATAAACATCATGAAGACGATGGTCCAGTCTTTGGTTAATTCAAGATAAAAAAAAAAAAAAAAAATAGAAGCAGATGAAAGGTCTGGAGTTGATAACAGAGATTGAGTTGGCATTTGGCCTCTGTTGGACTGGAGCTACCGATGTGAAGTCCAAGGAGCTCTCAATACAGGTAAAGCAGGCCACAAAGGAAGACCACTGAAGTGGTTGATTGCATAATCCTTTCTTTGATCAACTGAGTAAAACTCAAATATTCTCTGCAGTAGGTACTGATCTATAAAAAAAAAAAGGATACTTCTTGGGAGAAACAGATGGTTTACATCAAGGTAAAAAAAACAACACTTGGAACGTTCAAGAATGGGAATGCCAGATTAGCTTTTATCAGAAAACATGTATTTAAAATTTAAACCATATTTATATTTAAACCACATTTCGCAGGATATCAATCATACTGTAATTGAGGGGGAGGAGGTAGTAGGAAGGGATACAGGAGTGGTTAACATGCCAGTCAGAGAGAGAAACATGGAGTGTAAAGCTGAAGTTAGATGACCTAGGGAAAATGCAAAAGAGTGGGAGGTAGTTAACAGTGATACTAGGTAGGCTAAGAAGACATGCAATAGAAAGATTAGAGAAGATGGAAGACATTGTTTATTCATATGGTGTCAAGAAGTTTGGAATACAGGACAGAAAGAGGTGAGAGGATTCAGTCAGGTCAATCTAGAAGGCAAAGGGAAATAGGCTGGTTAAGGAAAGGAGACAGTTAAGAAGGCAGTGGAAAAAGGCTACAGATGAAGAGAGGGAAGGAACTGATATTTTGCAAGAGGAACTAAGGGACAGGCTAAGGAGTCTTAGAAGAGCAGAAAAAATTAGGAAAAATACAAAGAGGAAAGAACAAGTTAGGACAGCTTTTATACAGGGACCCTTTCAAATTTGTTAAAGGGTTGTTTAGCCAGGAGATAGGAGGACAGCTTAAAGCAACAAAGATAGAAGTTGAAGATAATTTAATAACTTATTGAGACTTTGAGAAGAATAGTACAATCGTCTTCCACCTGATATGCCTCCATTAGGACAGATAGGTCATGAGATGGATGTCAGACCACCTAAGTGTTAGAAAACTCAGGAAATAGTCAGGCGTGCAAAGGCTTCTTCAACTCCAGGGCCAAATAGAGTTTATAAACGCATGCCTGATATTCTCAAGTTTGAGTGGAAACAATTAAGGATAGTTTGGGAGAAATAAGTTATCCCAAGAGCATGGCATAGGACAACAGGGGGCTTTCTCATTCTGAAGGACAAAGAGTTGTCAGATCTTAGCCAATAACCGGATGATTTCTCTGTTGAATGTAGAAGGAATCTTTTTTTTTCTTTTTTAGTGTACTGGAAGAGATTAGTGAAGTACTAGAGAAATGCTTTAATAGATACAACAGTGCCGAAGGTCAGGTTTTTCAGGCTGTTTGGAGCATACTAGTATGATCTGGGAGCAGATACAGACAGCTAAGATAGAGAAAAGGAATTTGAATGTAATCTTTTTAGATTTAGCAAATGCATTTGGTTCTGTTCCACATAGCCTTATATGGAGTGTATTTGATTACTTTAAACTGCCTGGGATAGTTGTTGATTTGATAAAGCATATTTCCAGGACATTAGGTTGTACATAAATACAGCAGGTTTTACAACAGACTGGCAGATGCTAGAGATTATGGCATGATCCATAATTTTTCCATTAGCCTTAACAATGGCAATGGAAATAATTATTAGAGCTTGTAAGTGAGTTGTAAGTGGGGAGAGAAGAGCAGAATGGGATGCAGCTTCCACCAGTTGGGTTTACATAGATAACCTGACACTGGTCAAAACAACAATTCCATGTACAAAGAGGTTACTTGATAGGGTTAATATGAACCTAAAGTGGGCTCATATGAAGATTAAGCCTAGTAAGTCTAGAAGCATATCAATATGTAGGGGGAAGATAAGTGATAGGAAGTTTGTTATTGATGGAGAGGAAATTCCAACTGTTAGATGTAAATCTGAGTGATAAAGAGCAGGTACAGCAAGTTAAGAAGGATGTCGCTGAAGGTCTGGATAGAATAGAAAAGTTAGGGCTTCCAGGAAAGCTGAAACTGTGGAGTTTGCAGTTTGGGTTATTCCCACGGCTGATTTTCAATTTATGTAATTCCAGTATCCACTGTAGTGAGAATGGAAAGATTAGTTAGGTCCTACATAAGAAAGTGGTTAGGTGTTCCTGTCTAAGCAGTGTAGCATTATATGGGAAAGGAATATTGCAGCTGCCAATATCTAGTTTGACAGGAGTTTAATTGTAGCAAAGTCAGGGCAGAGTTGTTGTTATCTGGGAGGAAGGATGCTATTGTTAGGGAGGTGGGTCCAAATCCATCCAAGGGGAGCAAGTGGAACCCAATAATGGCAGCTGGGGAGGCAGAGGCAGCTCTTAGACATGCAGACATTGCAGGTAAGGTTCATTTTGACCGAGGAGGCTTGGGGCTTGTCTCAGGAAAACTGGTGTGGAACAAAGCTGGTCTAAAGGAGAAAAGAAGCAGGTACGTAGACAGGAAGAGATGATAAGGGGTGCAAAGGCAGTGGTTCAGGCTAAGCAAGGAAAGTGGTTAAACTGGAAAAATTGTAGAGAAGAAGAAGTTTAGTTGGAGAGACTTGTGGACTATGGAGGAGAGATGCATTAGATTTTTGATAGGAGCTATAGATGATGTGTTAGCATGCCCCTCAGAGCCTAAAGCTCTGGGTAAATGGGGACCCATCGTGTTAATTGTTTTCAGGTACTGCAACATTAAGACACATCTTATCAAGCTGTAAAGTGAAATTCACAAGGTGACACAGTCAAGTGTTGAGACGTTTAGCTGCAGATATTAAAAATAGACATAGGGAAAAGTTAGGAGGTACAAAGAAAGAGAGCGTAGTAATTCAGTTTGTGTGTGAGGTGGAGAAATGTAGGAGTGATAAGACAAGAAAACAAGAGTTTGGATGTATAGAAGCTGTCAGTGACTGGGAAATGCAGGTAGATTTAGGTGGATAGCTGGTTGTTCCTCAGGAAATAGTTTGCACTATTTTAAAGCCTGATATAGTTTTGTGGTCAGTTTGTCAGAAGATAGTTTATTTTACTGAGCTAATAGTTCCCTGGGAGATTTCGTTGGAGGAAGATGATGAAATTAAAAAGCTCAGATATGCAGACTTGGGGGCAGAAGCTGAGCAGCGAGGATGGAAAGTTAGGGTGCGTCCAGTGGAGGTTGGATGTAGGAGTTTCATAGCTAGATCTACACTTTCATTACTGGGGGAACCGGGAAGCTGGGCAGATTTTGAGGAAGTTGGGGATAAAAATGTCAGATGAGGCAGCCAGTCAGAAGTGGGTGTGGCCTACTTGACTGTTTGTCTGGAACCATGCAGGTGAGTGGGTTTCGTCTTGTTAGTTGTTCAGTGGAAATAATAGTTAGAAAATTGAAGTTTATATGTGGATTGTAAGGATTTCTTGGATTTGTTGAAAGTGGCAAAGCTGGTTTGGTTGTGGTAGCCGTTTTGTCAGGATGTATCCATTTTGTTGGCAGGATAGTGGAGGTAGCCATTCTGTGGTGTAGGTAATGGAGATTGTTGTTGGTTGGTTGTTTTTTTGTGGTGGTGTGGTGGAGTAGTGGGAGCTGGCATTAGAGGAGTGACTCTGGGATGTCAGATGTCATGTTTAGCCTCTTGGAGGTGTAGTAACTAAACAAGAAACACCGTTGAAGGAAGATCTGACCTGAAGGCCCAGAGACATGTCAGTTATCACTGCACACAAAGTATCTTCAAGAAGTACCAGAAGTTTAATTTGATGAAAACCCTGTCAGAGGTCACTCTCAGTGTCTCCTCAGCTAGCCAGAAAGATCAAGCAAGATGTAGAAAACAATAATCCAAGGACTACTAGGCTGTCCTGAAGGAACTGAGTGAAAGTGTTGTGATTATATTAAGGCAGACACTAACTGTCTCTATGGACGTCAATCAGTAAGGACCTACCTGCTTCAACCAAAGCATGTAAAAGCTCGTCTGATCTTTGCAACCTAGACAAAGACAAATGCTTCTAGTCATCTGTTCTGTGGTCAGTTGAAACAAAATACAGCTTTCTGGACACAGAGCTGTGAGAAGATCACAAAGAAGGTTGAAGCCTACAAGCCAAAAAACATGGTCCTTGCTGCAAAATGTGGAGGTGGAAGCACATGATATGGAGCTGTTTTTCTGCAAATGGATCTGGCAGCTTGGTTAGTGGAAGGCATCATGAAGGAAATCTCAGGCAGTCAGCAGTGAACCTGGACATGGGGGACCACTGGACCTTTCAGCAGGACACGATCCAAAGCATACAGTCAAGGTGGTCCAGAAATGGTTGCAGGACAATGATATTAATGTGATGTATAGTGGCCAAGTCAGATTCCTGATTTAAACCCCATTCAGAACCAGGAAAGAGCTCAAGAAATGGGTAACAGCACAGAAACCCTCCAACCTCAAGATTCTAGAAGCCTTTTTAATGGGGGAATGGTCCAAATCCCTGCAGATACTTGACAGTAAGTTGTGCACAGTTACAAAAATTGTTTGGAGGCTGTGATGAGAAATAAGCTTTTTGATTATTGAGAAAGAGTCTGAATAATTTTGAACAATGTTATTTTTTGTTTTCACTCTGTTAAATATATTTCTTTTCACTTTATATCTTAAATGAATTGGTCATGGTTTCAGACTTTCTTTTGTGTCCTGTTTATATCAAATCTGAAGTGAAATAATTCTGTAAATGAGAAATTTAAGAAATTCCTTGTACTTGACAGGGGTATGAATAATTTGGGGTTGACTGTATGTCCAATTACACTTGAGCTCCTGAAAATTCAGGTACTTTGTTTAAAATGAAAATAATTCTTAACAGCTAAATTCCTCATATTTTTCAACTTTGTGGTGAAGTACAAATGCAAAATCAAAAAACTGTCATTGTTCAAGTACTTCTGGACCAATCTATATACATATTTAAGATTTCCCTGCCCTTTTTTGCAACCAACCTTTTTGCTCTATTACCACTCACATCATAATTGTTAATAGTATTAGTTTGCAACGTCTCTGTTTAATAATAGCTTTCTAATGGTTTCATTGTGTCTAATAGAAATGATAACATTTTCTGGAGCCACCTCAGTGGCTCAGTCCATCGTAGTGCTCATCAAGATAATTTATTAGCATGGGTGCAAGATTCCTTAAACGGAGGTCGACCTTGGTTGAGCACCAGCGATGTGCTTCATCGCTGCTCCTCGTCTCCAGACACGCTCATAAAGCAGTGTCACCACATCTTTGTTTCTGATTAATCTCTGTGTATAAAAGACAAATTAAACCTGGGCTGTATCCTAAGCTGAGCTCTCCATCGACCTTCTAGTTGATTATGTGTCACATTCTCTGCAAGCCTGGTAAGCTGCTGTGAGAAACTGCCTGCTGTTACTGTTATTAATCTTACATAACAATGCATCTTTATTAATGTTTACATTTATATTCTTAATATACAAAAGTCTCTTAAAATTATAATGCCAATTTGTTGAGGAACACAAAAATCTTTTGGCGTGTGGCCAAAGGAAGCGTTGTGAACCCCTGAAGTTACTGTAATTGCTGGCTGAAACCCTCTAACAGCCTGAACAGTTTATCTGGAGTCTACAACCCTCTGGAAGTTGCTTTCAGGGATCAGGCTTGAAGGGTTAATATTGATTTCCTCCCCATGCTCCCTCTACAAGTAATATACAGCTTTAATCTAATTGGCGTGCAGGAGCTATGGGAGAATGATGTCTTGTGAGACCTGCGTTATGTATTATTGCTACCTTCATAGTTCGATTCAAAGTGACCTGGTGTTAGCTGTCTACACTGCTGACAAAGCACCTTTGATCTCAGGGCAATATTGTCACAAGGCCTAAAAAAAATGTTGATTTTGTGTGTGTGTGTGTGTGTGTCTGTGTGTGTGTGTGTGGGCATGTCATTCAAAGAAGATAATTCAAATTAAGCCTAAGGAGCTAACCTTTAACAGGAGCACTGTTTTTCTATGGAATAGATAAGCGGTGGACAGCAGAAAGAACTCATACAACACGGATTTCAGTGTCTCTGCACTGGTTACCAGTCCAGTCTGCTGTGGAATTTAATTAGGAATTTTTGATTGCTTTAAATACTACATTTTATCATAGTCTTGGTCCTGCCTATTTCCTGTTTCCTCCACAGAACCTTCACGTCACCTGGAACTAAAACTGAGGCATCCTTCATGTTACGGCCAACACCCTTTTTTTTAAAAAAAACAAAACAAAACATTGTTTTACCAAAAGGAAGACCAGTGTTCTTGGTGTCATTTAATTAATAATTAATAATATTACAATTACGATTAGCCTGAAATCCTGACTGAAAGACTGAGGAGTCAACGAGGCCATGATTCTCACCTGAACAGCTGGAACTGTGGACTCTAAGGACAATACACACCATAAGGTCAATTTAACATCACTTTTTTTTTCTTGTATATATGTCCTTTTATATTTATATTTGCCATGTTTACAGCCTTAGAGTGACTCAGGGAAAAGTTTCACTGTGTGTTATACAAGCATAACGATGAATGTGGCGAATAAACTCTCAAAACTCTTGTAGCCTGGCAACGGCTGAGCTCATGATGTCACATGCAGGATCGGCAGGTAAAGATACTGAACAACTGCTTTTTCACAGTAACGCGTGCAGGATTATATCTTTTGTGGTTAATGAGCGCTGCAATCCCTCCTCTTACGTTACTCTTACTGCTGTATCTGCAGTCTTTGTCTGCTTGCATGGGACCAAACGCTGGTTAGAGAGCTGCTGCAGTGTGGAACGTGCTCTAGCACCCACATGCCAATACCCCTGCTATATACTCCAAGATGGTTTATTTGCCATTCTCTTCATTGCTCTCTGCTTTCCACCCCCTCTACATCCTCAACATGTCCTTTTGAACCCGTCTGGATTTTGGGCCTTGCAACTTTTGTTGCTCCTACATGTGAAAGCATGCCAAGAATTATTTATATTGTATGTTGAGGTCCTAAAGCCTGCAGCCACTAACTGAAATGTCTAGTGTTGTTTTTGTCAGATGTAAAACAAAAAGTCATCATGTCGTCATTAAAAAAAAATGGAAATATGTGAGTGACAAATCAAGCATCTTAAAAGTCCATGAATTTCTGATTATACTGAGCCTTTAGCGCAGACCCTTTTACATTAATGGACTGTAGCATGGCCTCCACACGTCTGTGGAAAACTTTCCAGCCCGTGTAAATCCTGCATTCTGACATTGTTCCAGAGTCCGCTGTAGTGCTGTATGTTGTATATTTCCTTCCTCAGTCTTCAGGTGCTTCATTAATATTTGATGGGGTTAAGGTCAGGTAACTGGAGAGGTCCATTATTGTTGGGTCTCTTTTGATGTCTGCATAGTTTTTGGAAAAGCATTTTTGGGCTGACAGTCATGTTCCAAGTCAGGTTTGAGTAGATCTGGTGTATTTATAAAAATAAATAAATAAAATTTTTTTTTTTTAATTGAGGATTGCTTGTTACATCACCTTATAATCGGGACAGAACATTGCCTTGTGTTGTTCGTTAGACAGACTCGGACTGGCATCTCATTTTGACTGATAATTCGTGTGATGGTATTAGATCTGTTTATTATTATTTTACCCTAGTGGTTGTCGGGTGTATTTTATTTTGGTAGCTTCAGAGACAGGAAGTGAAGTCACTCCCTTTCAGGTCACTTCCTCTTAGCTTTTTTGGGGGATAAGGTTTTTTTTTTTAGGAGCACACGGCTGCAGCAATTTGCCATCCACGCCTTCACAGTGTTTAAAGACATCGTCAGTAAGTTTGACATGTTTTCTGTAATACTTATAGTTGTGTATGTATAAGTAAGTTTGCTTTTGTAAATATTTGTTGATACAATATTTAAATTTGTTATTTCTTATTTTGTCAACAGTTTTACACTTTTCCTGATTAAACTACTCGAGTCAAAACAGCGGCCTGTTCTTTGAAGGTTGGTCAGGAGAGTGTTTAGCTCTGTACAGCAAAAATACACGTTCAGATGAACATTTAGCCAAGACAGAACAACTTCGCAGCGGCGTCTCAGTCAAGCGGCTGCTGAACGGCCCTTTTATTGAACCTTGTTCGGTACAATTATAGCACAGTCACTGTTGAACAAGTTACAAGGTTTGTTCTCTACCAAACTTGCAGGAGGGCACCTAACCCACACACAGGCTGGCCCACGCCCACTCTGCCCTGCCAATCACCAGTACACACCTGACTGACATGACCTGTGGTCCAGTGGGGGAGGGGGAGGAGGAGACAGGCCAACTGCATGCCTCTAATTTTATTCTGGGTCGTTACACTACCCCTCCGATACAAAGGTCCTCGTCCACGAGGGACACAGAAGCATGTGTAGCTCTAGTCACCCAAATGCAGTTCAACAACAGTATGCAGGAAGGAACAAAAAACATGCAATGCTAACACCAGAATGCAGACTTGTTTTTTTGTTTTTTTTACACAGGGAAAATGTCTTTGCCAGTCCATAACAAAAATCTAATTTGTCTCCCTGAACTAGGAAGTTCTGGGTAGACTACCAGCCCTTCCAGCATTCTTGCCCTCTATGAACATGGGGTTTCACCACTAGCTAGACTCCCTGCTAAAGGGACCAACAAAGTCTCTAAACCAGCTCAGAACTCTCCTCCGTCTCTGTGGTCTAGCCAGGTGGGGCATCGGAGAGTAGACGACTGGAGTTGCTGCAGCTGGTAGCGGGTTTGGGGAAAGGGGAAGAGACGAAGGAGGGGAAGGTGTGGACACCTGCAGGGACGGAACTGCTGATGAGTAAATCAAATTGAGTAGAATTTTACTCTGAAAAAGACATTTGCTCCCAGTCTAAATTGATTAAAATTTGCTCCCATGGCAGAGTTAAACTTTAAGAGTTAAATTAACTCTATACTCTTTTACTCTTCATGATGATTATTCACTCCATTTAGTATAAAACAGAAACTCCTCTACCCTAGTTTTACTCTGTACAGAAATAAATTTTACTCTTTTTTTCATTACAAAAAAAAGACTCAAAATAGTTTGAAGAATTGAATTTTACTCTAAATAGGGTTGATTATGAATTATATTTAACTCTAAATAGAATTTATATAAAATATTTAATAGACTTGAATTTGACTCACTATATAATTACACTTTCATTACACACAGCAAGGTTTTTAAAGTAAAATAAAAACAACAGAAAGCTATACCTTCACAGGCACCTTTATTCAACAAGCATTCACATGAAACAGTAAGGCACAACATAAAAACTTGAGTCATTATGACTGTAGGAGACCTTTGTGACAGCTGGGCCTTCACCAGGATCAAAACAAGATCCATGTGATTTATAGAGATGCTTTCTGAAAAAGTGCCATAAATCTGAGCACAACCGGCCTGACCACATTGAGGCAAAGTGCCTTGCCAGTACAAAGACAGTGCCTTATCAAGGAATTAACATTTTTCAGTGACTTTTTACGTATAAAACACAACATTTCAGAGATTCAAAGATCCTCTTGAAGACACAACAGAGCCCTCAACTTCGCAACTCTTGGATTCACCCTGGTTGTATCAGTATCAATTTCGTACATTGCTGTTTAAAGGAAGTTATATACATTCATCAGATCATGGTTGTATGAAGTGCCAAAGACAAAGTGAGCCTTGAAAAGCTCATCAGAGCAGTCTAGAGAGCCAATTGACTTACAAGGTATTACATGTTTATCAATGACAATGAAGTACTTCTGAATGACACTCCTCTGAGCTCCCACTGCAAGCAGGTTTGGTTGGAGGCTTTCTGTGATGCCATTGAGATGCCCCTGGATCCTGGTCCCTGTCTGTGATAAAGAGTTGAATCAATTCGTTGCTATTCATTTTTTCGTTTTATTTTATTTTTTTAAAAACAAACATACAGAAATCATGTTAATATGAAATATCAATCTAACTGAAAAACAATAGTACAGCCAGAAAGTTTGTATTTAAAATTTTTACATGCAGACCGCAAATCGCATTAAAGTTGTTACTCTCCCAGTCACAGCGTCAGTGGCATTTCACCCACTGACTCCTGTCATGAGCACATGTGCTGGAGCTAAATCTAAAGCTAACAGTTAGGAAGTGAAAGTTGCAAAAGTACAAGCAAATGTTGCAGCAAAAGGGAGCTGATGATAGATAAAGTGATGGTGATGGTGTGGAGCGGTTCATGAGGTGAGTCCAGCCAGGTCAAGTCGTCTGCCTCAGTCGTCACCAGTGATGGTTTGAAGGTGGATGAGGAAAGTCTGACTCAAAACACAGAACTGTTGGTGTTGTTAATTTGCCATAAGATGGCTTGTGTACGGTGTGAGGAATGTGCACTAAGGTTCCTGTAGATCTGGGGAAACTGTGTTTGTGTGCATCAGTGCTGCACAGCGGTAAAGTGAAACAGTAATAGGTCGGCTGAGTGATGTAAACTCCACTCGTCGTGACAGTGAGTCAGAGGAATAAAGTCTGCTGGTCAAGGGAGGGAAATAACACACCGCTGTGCTTTGAATTTGGCTGCAGTAAATATTTTGGCCACATTCTTACATATGCTTCTTTAAAGAACGAATAAAAGTGTTGGCTATAGGAAGAGTGAAAACTGTTGATATGCAAATTATGATAGTTCCTTCAGTAAAAAAAAAATACAAAAAAAGACGACATGTGGTACGAGATAGTTAATGCCGTTTCCTGTATTTCAGTGCAACCTTACCTTGATGAACTTAACGTGATGCTCACTGGCTTGTCTGGCGGAGAGCTTTCCTGGTCTCTTGCGGCCATGAGGTGATGGTGGCAGCAGGTGAACAAGGGTCAAAATGGATGACGTGTCACTATCCCATCCTGAAATAAGAAGTAAAAGAAATTAAAATAAACTTCCCAGATTATGTTTAAAACAAAATGCTATTTGCTGTACAAAAGAGTCAGTACATGGAAGTGCTGTGCTTTATATGCTCCCATTTACACAAAATACAATAAAATTAACTGCATTAGGTGCTCTTTCTTAAAACATTTCATCTTAACGCAATCCAAAATAAACAATATAATACATTTATCTCGCCTCACCACTTTCCACTTCTGTTGTGGATTCAGCATTTTGAATGAGGTATAGAAGGTCTTCTGACTGTGTGAGACCACGGCTTTGTTCAATGACTTTCCTTTTGTAGGTCGTGAGCCACTTCTCCAGGAACTTTGCAGAGATGGCATCATCAAACATCAAAGTAAAATCTCGCTCAATCTGCAGAACAGATGAAAAACTGATTTTTCTAACATGCAAGTCAATTTTTACAAGTAAAAAAGACGTTTCTGATCAACATACAAATCCTTGTATGTACAAGAACCGTGGGAAGGTCAGAAAGATTTCAGAGGACTTCACTGGATCATGAATGACTTTTTGACGATAGCTGAAGGTCTGCTTCATCTTCATCATAACAATTCCATCATGAGCTGTATGCTTCATCAGTGCAATGGCCTCAGAACACAAGCTGTCTGTCATTGGGTGATTGTCCTCAGCTGTTGGGCTCCCTGTGACAGTGGATATGGGTATGACATTGACAGTGTCCTCAGATTTAATAAATAAGGCTTGGATATATTTGTTTTTATTTCAGGATTTTCATGTGTGCAGTTTAGTTCTAGATAGCATGGCCCATACCTGCTTGTGTTTTTGACTGTCTCATGGCCTTCTTTTGTTCATCCGAAGCTTCCTTTTGGACAAACTTCAATTCTCCAAGCCAGATACCCACTTCCATCTTCTGCATTGTAATAATGCTCCTAAAAGGTGTTGATCAAAATCAAATTTTTATTTTGAACATGCTTGAATTAGTAGGATAAAATACATTCACATTTAATCTTAAAACTGCAGGGTTTCAGAGGGATCAGAGTTTAAGAAAGATGGCAGAGATGGTGGATATGCGTGTATGTCAACATCTTTAGTTCTAATCAAATCAGAGCCACACTCTAGATGTCCATCATGAAAAATGATGAAAAATGTATTGAGTTTAGAAGTGAAAAGTTAAACCTATTGTTTTTTTGTACTTACATAACCCAACTTGCTCCTTGGATCAGCCAGGTATGGAAACAAGCTGATGATCCCCTTAACATAGTCCTCTTTTTTTTTTTTTTTTTTTTTTGTAGCAGTAACATAGTCCTCTTTGACACGCCTTGAAGGACTTGTCCTACAGAAATACATATTATATTAGCACTATTGAAGGTATGGGAGTGTCAATGCCACCTTCAGCAAACTAGGCATGGGTGGTGCATTAAAAAATAAATAATGAGTTATGAATTAAATAAATATTTTAGCATACCCATGTTCGCTTGTCATATGTCACAACCAGTATCTTGACCATGTCACGTCGTCTGATATCTGTTAGGCTTTTAGTCCGAGCATGCTCATTGATGATCCTCTCTCCACCAGGTTTGTTCTTTCGAACATCTTCAATCATCTAAGGGAGTGGGACAGTAAAGAATAACACTATTAATGAAATGTCAACACTTACATATCCTAGTCTGCTAGCACACTACACTTCTATGTTGGAGATACTGTACAATATGCAGAGCTGTGTCTAAGGTGAGATAACCGAAACTCGTGCTTTTATGACATGTATACAGCAATCATCATAGCTTACTTGGGAAAGAGAGGTGTTGTCAGCTCTCCGCCTTGTTGCAGGACTGTGCTGCAATATTGTTGTGTCATCAGAGTCTCCTTCAACTTCCCCACTGGAGCTGGCAAAAGAGCTGCTTGCAGAGGAACTCAGCAAATCTATCAAGCATGGAAACATACACTTGGTGTGATAAACACTAACACCACACACACAAAAAAACCCAAACAAACAAAACACATGATACTCCTAACTTCCCTACCAAATTTGGATCTTGTGCGAGACAAATCTCGACAACGCAAAGGTTTTGCTTTTTCAGCAGGAACTCAAAAACCTCCTCAACCACTTCAGTCTTTGAGTCATCATAGACTTTCACGTCCATAGATGGAATGCTGAATTTCTTGGCAGCTGTGAACATATTAAAATTGCAAAATTTAAAATATACACCAGAACAAGGCAAATAGTAAAATTTAATAAATTGAGTTATATAATCCCAAATGGTATTATAGCAGCTGAATAATAATTGTGATGTTTAATTATATTGAACTTGTTATACGTTTTCAACTCACCAGATTCCAAAAATGAAATATAGGTCACTTGCCCTTCAAAACATAAGTACTTCTGTTGTTCTTTGTACTTTCTAACTGGACAGCAGGAAAAACTGTCCACATACAATACCATCCATATGAAAAAAGAATTGCTATCCGTAAAGCAGGTAAACGGTTGGTGTACATGACAAACTTCAGAGTAAAACACACTTGCTTGCTAACCAAACAGCAGGAGAAAATGGTCCACGTAAAAAAAAAAATTTAAAAAAAAAAGAGCACTGGCTAACTGAAGGGCAGGTAAAACTTCAGGACTCAAGTCAGAGTAAAACACACGTGGTTGCTAACTGAACAGCTGGAGAAAATGTCCACAACAACACACAGAGCCACTGAGTGTAATGACATTAACTAAGCTAACGTTAGCATTGACATTGGCAAATACTTAATGTGTAAACAAGTCGATTGCTTAGATCTGAAAATCACAGACGGTATAACGAAACTTCACAGCGGAACACTGGACGGAGACATCCGGAGCACGTCCTGAGATACAGGTAAAGGTAAGCTTAAATCTATTGCCATCCTTCCAAATGCAAGTGCAATTCCATTCAAACATCCCACCAGCTGTTAGTCTCTCACGTTCTCTTATTTTTTATTAAAAAAAAAAAAGTTTATTGGTGTTGATTTATTTTGTTAGACTTTAAAACTTGAATTTTACCATGTGGTGTCCTGAAGCTTCTGGTATTATAGTAAGTTGATAACTACAACAAGAATTTTGTCCAAAAAGTATAATACAAAATTTAAATTTTACCTCCCAAAATAATGAAATACTGGTGATAAAGGGTTTGCAGCAGAGTAGTGTAGCATAGCTTTAACAGTGCTGGTAGCAGTTAGCCACTAGCTAAGGGCACATGGCGCTCTTTTTCAGGAGCACCTTTTGCCATGGTGAGTTTTGGTGGCGCTTTTTATTATCACGCTAAGAATCTGTGAACATAGGAGACCATGCAGGCCACAATACCTGCTGAGAAGAGATCTGTGGAAGCTTATTGTCGCTGTTGAGGAAATCTGCAAATAGAAACTTCTCTGCCTTGTTGTTAACAGTTTCTCTTCTTTCCAATTTCAATATGCTCTTCTTATGATGTGGCAGTTTGTTTAATAATATGTGTGTTACACTGTGCTAACTTAAGATTTGTGGACTTTCACTGATTGTTTTTTGTTTTTGTTTTTGTTTTTCAAATTTACAGAACCTCTGAGGGGTCATGACGAGAATTTTTTTATAACAAATCACAAAATGTGTGCTGGAGTTGTGAAAACGTTCTCTTGTTTTACTAAACCGTGCACTCATTTT
>JBAMYA010000009.1:34729-55714 GCA_037176975.1 Arrhamphus sclerolepis
GGAGGTGGTCTAAGAGACTACAGAGCTAAAGGCTTTATCAAAAAGGAAGGTCTTAACTCTAGTCTTAAATGTAGAAATGGAGTCTGCCTCCCGGACCGAGGTGATAGCTGTGTTTGAAGAGCACGCACACTTTCACAGCAGATACAAGGACGTAACGCTGGTAATAAATTTAAGTGAATAATGTTTAGGTTTGTTACATTCACTGAGGTGGTTTTTTACGTTTTTGGAAACCGCAAATAAATATTACAATAAATTAATCACAAGAGAAAAGGTAAGCAAATATTCTCTTTGTGTTTGACAATGTAGGTGACTGGTTGTGAATAAAAATATCAACCACATACTAGAGGTCACCCTCACACGGTAAAAAAGTTCAGAGGGGGGGAGGTCAGGCCGGCAGTAGACTGGGTCGAGGACATAGGAACCACAGAGACCAGGCCTGGAACGGGAACAGAAGCCACCAGGCCGAGCACAGGAGAAGCCTGCAGAGGCTTGGATTCCTGCAGCTCACCTGGCTTGTGCAGCAACCTTCTCCAGTCGCTGCTCATGGAGCACTAGCACACTCTCAGTCCTCTCAAAGCAGCTCTGTGGTGAAGATGGTGTTGCTGGGTCCATGTCTGGTCAGACTGTACTGCAACAGCTTGCGTATGAACACAATAACAGCACAAAAGGACACAGAATCACTAGACTGAGCTCAATGATTTAACAAAGACGATTATCAGGAGTCGGACGAAACAGATGAGTTGAACGGGCGAAGTCAAAGTCAGGCAGAAACACTGGAATGTCATGCAGGGTAAAGAACAATCTGGCAAAATGGAGAGTGTGGAACTGGTGCACTCGCTGGGCTGATTGTGATGAGGAGCAGCTGAGTGCACAGGTGAGCAGAGTAGAGGCAGGGCGAGTGGAAAAGTTCTGGAAGTGAGTGACTGAACTCTGACAACGGCTACCTCAATATGGTGTTCTTGAGGACTACCAAAGATGGGTTGTTCTGGTTCTGGATCCAGGAAGAATTTATCACAAGACAATGATTTACATCCTGGTGCAATTTACTGAGAGATCTTAAATAAATGAAAGCAAAACCAAAGAAATAAGGTTGCTTCTATGGAGTAGCTGAGCAGTTATTCACCAATCTGTCATTATTTCTAATGGCTCTGGCAGGAAAGTCAGATGATGGAACAATTTTTATATTTAGTTTGGGCCCTGCAAACACAAAACATTTTCATTTCCATTTATCACTCGTCTCATTTTGGGTTTATTTCACATGCAGTCGCCAAATATATAAATGAACATATTTGTAGCTAAGATACTTTGTTCAGACCGGGAGTGGTGCTCCATTCCTGCAGTCACAGACTCCCTGCTGAACATGGAAGACCGTTATTTCCCCTGTAATTACATTAAGCACAGAATCTCCCAGAATATTAGCCCCAAACGAGAGGAATGTGCAGCGCTCTCAGCCCGGCCACCATGTCATTGTCTACTCCTCTGAATGCCGTGTTTGTTTTTTAACATTTTCTGTAAATCAAGAAAACATCAGGAGTTTCTCAGGGAAGAGGAAAATAAACGGCCGCAGCAGGCTGTGGGATCTCTGCTGCTGCAGATACAGATGTTTATCCGATCAACCAAACACAGATATAAGGTTTCACGGACAGAGGAAGAACACGTCATTGGCAGACAAGCGGACTGCATGGAAGACTTCTTCATGAGTTCAACTTAAATCTCATCCCAACAGCAGATGAGTTCTTCATGAAAAGCCCTGAGTCGTTTTACTGCATTGCTCCAACACTGCCTTTGAATTGCATTTTGAAATGCAGTTGAAATATTACATCCTAGAATTAACAGTGCATGCACCTGCAGTGCTTTAATGTGCAGTTTAAGAAAAACAGATGAAAATAACCTGAATGACAACATCCCCGGCTGTAACAACTAAATTTGGTAAATTGTATGTGTGCTGGAGATGGAACTAATGGCCCTTTTCCACAACTACCTACTCGGCTCAACTTGGCTCCGCTTTAATAGGCGCTATATAAATAAATTGAATTGAATTGAATTGAATTTAAGGGTTTTCCACTAGGTCGTAGTACCGGCTCGTACCTGCGTTTTTCATACCTACTTGACTGGGGTTCCAACCGAGCTAAGTTGGGGCAAAAATGCTACATCACCAGGATGCAGGCCACTGATTGGCCAGAGAGTGATGTCACTGATGAGTCATAAGAGCAACTCAATTCAATTCAATTTATTTATAAATTTAACTCCTTAACACCCGCCATATTTAAAACTCCACAACAGCAACTGCGATTTACTTTGCCTTTACAACTTTATTTTTACGACTGAACTTTGATACGGCGAAAAATGGCGGGCAAGCCTTCTCCGTGGTGCAACGAGGACACCCAGCCTCGTTTGTTGTTTTCGCATACATGACCAGAGTTGCCGCATATAAAGACGTCACCACCTTATCGTAAAGGCCCGACCCACATCAAGGTGGTCCTGAACTGTAATGGAAAACAACTGAGACCAAGGTGAGTCGAGTCAAGCCGAGCCAAGTCAAACCGAGTAGGTACTACTGGAAAAGGACCATTAAGCACATCTGGTGCTGAACAGTATTGTACTTGAAACGCAACATGGACTGTTTTACTGAGAACAAATTCAATTAAATTCAATTCAATTCAAACAGTTGAGCTGAGTTTTCTGGAGCAGAGTGATTATCAGCCAATGATATACTAGATCTCAGTTATGTCCCACCTCCTCTGCTGTTGAGTGACATGGCACTGATTGACACTCATTTCAGAATTGCACCTGCAAAAAGAAAAAAAAACAGAGATGGTTTTTAGAACTGATAGCGAGAAAAGAAAAAATTGTAACCGAGAAAGATGATTGAAGTCTCAGTTACAGATTTGAGTTCTTGGTTACAGATCCTGGGCTTTAGTTCTCATATTTTGGATATTGAGGCACAAATACATTAAGATCTCAACTGACGCCATATTTAATCTTCACACCTGAAAACCACGTGCTTCAAAAAGATCTGTAAACACGGGACTGAAAATAGAGCTTTCATACTTTTTCTCTATGATATTTTGACCAAAGCATGATGCAGACACCAAATGATGAACCTAAAAAAAAAAAAGATAAAAAGGAAAACCAGTGAATCAGTCCCTGTATTTAAAAAGCCTCCATCTTTTATATGATTTCAGGTGATGATTAAAGAAAGGTTAGATGCAGTATGGTACTTCATACATATTTGCACGCAATGTTTTTCACGTCACTCCCTTATAATTACTGAAGCCGACAGGGGAGGAGATCTGGGTGGTCTCCCTCCAGCACATCAACCGGAGACGTGTGATTCACCCGTCATTAGCATTCCACTGCACCAAACTATCAGGATGTGAGTGAGAAACAGCCACAAAGTCTCCCTGTCTGACCCCAAATTCACTATTGGATCATAACAGTCATTATTGGTTCATTTTAGACTGTTAAACTTTTAATAAAGGTGAATATTTTCTGCTTCCATAGTTGATCTTAAGATGACTAAAGTATCATTTCCTGGTGGTTTAGTGATCGCACGACACATAGATACAACTTTCTGGACTGAAATGAAATGCAGATGTGTTTTTTTGTTTGTTTGTTTTTCTTTTTTGTTTTCTTTGCACACCATTCTTTTTGTGAAAACACTTCTTCCTTTATACTATTCCTCTTTATTGGTTGGGCTTAAGACCAGGATAAATACTGAGTTATTTATGCAAGCCATCTCATTGTATGAACAATCATTTCCATCATAAGTTTGTCAAGTAAATAAAGTTCAATAATGCAAAATCTATGTCGGCTCCATGCAAAAGCTCAGCTCTCGTGCTTCTTTGTCATCTATTTTCATTCAAGTCAAGTGAGCTGCGCACTTGAATTCTTCTTTCGCTTCATATCAAGTTAATGATCAGGGGGTTTCAGTTTAGTGTCACTCATTGTTTTGTTTCTGGAAAAGACCACAGTCTTAATTTCTCACATGTATTGCAAAATGTAGGCTTGGCTTCCTAGCTAGCTGCCAAGATGCTTTTGCCTGGAGCCATATTGACTCCTGCCTGACTACTGGTCAGCATGGCCAGAGGCACTGTTTGCACCGCCTCGTGCCTGAGCCTGCACAGAGACATCAGTCTGCAAAGTCAGACTCACTTCTGATTGGCTCACACCAGGGCTAAAAACTCAGATGAGCCCCCCAGGGATCCACAAGGCCATGTTGCAGTACCTCGCTTTTGCTACTGCTGCAGCCTCTGAATACTGATTTCATATTGACTGATTCAAATTCACAACTGCAGCCCTGGATGTGTGCGACAACTGAGTCTTGTTGTTTTTTTTTGTTTTTTTGTTTTTTTAAGGAAAAAAACAATGTAAAAGGAATGCTATAGTGGTTGTTTTCCTACATTTGCAAAAAAAAGTACATCCATTTTCACGACCATAGTATTCTACAAGTTTGTCTGTCAGGGAATGTGTTCGAGTTCCTACTAAGAATCCTGAGATGCTTCAAGATGATGAGATGGGGTCATTCTTCCATTCCTTTCCCATAACTCCTGCATCCTATTTAGGGTTGCTGAGGCTGGAGCCTATCTACGCTATCATCAGGGGAGACATATCCCCTGGGCAGGTCCATCACAGGGCCACTCCTGCAGTCCATTTACAAATGATGTGACATGCATTCATTTGGACTGTGGGTGGGAAGCTGAAGTATTTGGAGAAAACCCAGGGAAGACTGAAGAGCACATGTGAACTCCAAACAGAAAGGCCCGAACCTGGAACCTGGAACCTCTTACTGTGAGACCATACCACCATGGTGCACCGGTTATATAATTCCCAGTGGGGTCAACAGTATGACCTTCTCCCCTTTTGGGAATAACTGGAAAACCTCCAAAGTGCAGAAGTTCATATTCTTAAACCACTTCTCTCCTTTTTGTTTACACTCTTTGAACTAATATCACACATAATTTATGGAAATGCATGGGCACAATGCCGCTAGATAACTTAAAAGACACAGTATTTTCAAGTTATGGAGGAGTTTTAACCTTAAAAGAAATGATTCCAGTTTCTGAGTCAAACAGTGTTGCATTTTTATTAACGTTTTCTTAGAGGTTTGGTTAATTTCTTTGCAGACAGATGTTACTAAAAAAGGAAGAATGTCCATGCATCCAAATTATTATAATTATGACTGTAGCTGCGAGCTTGATATTCATTGTTCATATTGCCATTCATCGATAGACTCGATAGCTTCTAGTTCATAATTTAAACACAGAAGTTGTGATTCTTTCACATATTTCTGTGTGAGCATACCAGAGGCCTGAACTCACATGAGTTGGGCTCGAGTCAAACTTGAGCCAGTAATTTGATGACTTTAGACTTGTAACTCGACTTGGTGACTTGAGGTTATTGACTTGAAAACACTTGATATCTCTCTTAAAATGAGTTTCATTCAAAAATTTACTGTGCACACACAAACACACACACACACACACACACACACACACATTAGTCATTTCCAGTAAATGTTGAAAATGCTGCTTTGACATACTGACAATTTCAGCAATAGGAAGTGTGCGTGTACTTGATGCAGTAGCTCCGCCCATCAGAAAGCCAACAGAAATTGGGCCAGTTATAAAAACCCTGAGCCAAATCTGCTCACTTTTTTGGGAGGAGCTTCTTGCTGTGATTTTTAGCCTTCAGAAAATAGTTTATGTTGGAGTTATGAAGGACCAGCATAATACGAACACTTTAAAGAGCGCACTTTGTGCTGCAAAAACCTTTTTCTCTGAACTGAAGTCGAACTGGGAAACTAAGAATGTAAGCATCTCCCAAGGTCCTCTACTCTACCAACTGACAATATGATTACTGGGTTAGATGTCTAAAGCAGTTAGGCAATCCTTTTGTTTATGTTTACATGTTTGACAGATTTTTCAACAGCAGTTAAATAAAACAAGGTTATTGTTTTGGCACAATTCCTGCCTCCCCTCCGCTGGCTAAATCACCAAACGCTGACAGACCTAATCAGTGTCACAGCTATTGTGTTTAAATGAGTTAATGGGGAATGAAACGGTCCTCGAAACAGAAATCGCACACGCTATGTTCACAGAACTCCTCCAGACACAAAATATTACAAGGCCGTTAAAAAAAAGGAAAAAAGTTACTGAACCATCACAGGTGGCTGTTTTAGCATTCCCGATGCCTTTAATCTGTATTTTGTTCCCTGGTTTTTCCTTTTGTGACTGCAGACACACATTCGTTTGAAGAGCCCTGCCATTACAAACACAACTAGAGGAGGTGGTTCACCATGTTTCTCAGTGAGGCAAACCACAGTTTTAAAATGAAATAGATGTTGCTCTGATTGTAGCTGCAGTCACAGCTGCAGGACCAGTTTGTAATGGTTACTGCTCTAACAGCATGCAGCCGTTGTAGTAGCGCCGATGATGATGGACAAACGTGTTTTTGAGAACACCAGTGTAGTGTCGTTGAAATATATAAATCAATTCATTTATTTCAATTAAAGTTTTTTCAAAAAAGTAATAAAAAAATGGCATAATTTTCAACACCACTGCACATGTCAGTACCATCATGAATGTTTTTTTTTTTAACAACAGCATATTTGCACAGTTTATCAAATGCTGTTTTTACACATTTTGGTGCACGTGTCAAACTCAAGGACCATTGGGCCAAATCCAGCCGGCCACATTTTATCTTTACTGCAAGAGCATGCAGACGATAATAAACCCATAACTAGAAGTTTCCTGAGGAAGTTTCACTGTGACTGCCCATTTGATCCAGTACTGACTTAAGAGACATACGACAAGACTTTACAACAAAGAAGTGCTGATTTTTGACAAAAATTCTGTGATTTTAGGACAAAAGGCTGAAATTGTAGTTGTTGTAATTCTATGTGAACATGATTCAAAAACTTACTTTCCAACAATAAAACTTCAATTTTAATTTAAAGTCACAATTTTGTTAGATTTGGGAATGTACAATAAAAAGTCTTGGTTGTTAAACAAACAAACAAACAAAAAATCTTTCAAACTGTGCCATTTTACAACAAATTTTGCCTTTTTACAATAAATAAATAAAGCTTTTTTAAAATTGCAATTATACAAGAAAAAATGTGATTTTAGAACAAAAGCCTCAATTATATAATAAAAATATCACAATTTGCAAAATTTGAGATTTTATGACAAAAATTCACTGTTCTTTCTTTCTTTCTTTCTTCAAAAAAAAAAAAAGGTTTGTGACCATGTCTAGGAACTAGTGGAAAGTCTGACAACGTACCTGGTTTCAGAAAATAAAGAATAACTGGCCCACTAATGGTAACCATAGTGATGATGTGGCCCTGACTTAGTGTGTTATAAGTAAGCAGGACCAACATACATGACCTTTTATCTGCTTCAAGAAATAAAAAAGTACACTCCGAATTGCAGTGGAAGGCAAAACAGGAGTATCACACACAGTATCATCACCACACTAGTGAATTTGATATAGGATTGTATATATTCTGCAATATTATATGATATATAGAATATTTAAAGAAAACTTGTAGAACTTGTAGGAAACTGAAATTTGGAGATTCAGGTTTGCAGTTTTTTAAGCATTGTTATAGAATGCAGATTTGCACTCTTGTTAAATATTCATGTTTTTTTGCGCTCTGTTTCAGCTAGCTTGTGCAAACCAACCGTGTCTTGACTTGACTCAACCTTCTGAATGAATCGTGCCCCAGCTGTTGACTAATAGTCCACATTCACCATAAAAAAAAAAAAAAAAAACATCATGTCACCACTCCTTGTGTCCAGAATGTGGGTGGTGGAAGAGGGGAGGGACCGGTTGAGTAAACAGGATGGGGGATGGGGGCAAAGTAAGAGTCCTTGCATTGTATTGTTTGAATGACAGTGGGACAGCGCTGGGGATCGGGTGGTCCTGGCCCGGAGACAATGCCTAAAAACACGCTGTCTCTCTGCTAAGCCCCCTTTGTGTTGCAGGGTGGGAAACCCCTCACAAATAGCAATCACTGGCATGATTCATGTCTTTATCATGACTTGGGAATCTGCCCAGTGCAAACATGGCATGGTGTGAGATGTCATATTATTGTGCGCTGTCAAAGATGCAAACAGTGTGTTGTGCTCTGGAGAACATTGATGCATCCAGGAAAAAAAAGGTTTTGTGTTACAGATGTTAAAAAAGAAAGAAAAAAAACACAATATAATCCCCCTCAAGAAAAGAAATACATCTGCATCGGACAGAAATGTTTTGTGTTGATAATACATGATAGAAAACTAGCTTAATTGTAAAGGACTGAAATACATGCATGTGTCAGTATTTAACATTTCTCTTAGCTGGTGGACCTTTGTGCCAAGTTATTCAGAAAATTTTCTACAAGCAGAAATAAATACAGTTTTTTCTACACAAACACAAGATTTACTTTCATGTCTTTTGACATTTATCTCCTTATTTTCAAGTACTCCATTCAGGATTGTCAGCTTTGGTGCAAAGGCCTGAATTGTTCATGTATTTTAACCTCACTTAACCTCACCAGCGATGCAGGGCTGGATCTGAACTACACAAAAACGCATCCTGAAGTTGAAGCTGTTTATTCTGAAGCTTAAGATTGTATTCAGTCTGGGACTAGATGGAGGGGGGAAATCACATCAGAGTATCCACTTACATTCAGCCCAATTAGCAATACAATACTGCAGGGATTTGCAAAGAATCAAGTCAGCCTATTTGTAAACATACATCTGTTAATTATTTGTCTAAATTAGGCGCTAAACAATAATTATCACCTACGATTAGGCTGAGGGGAGGGAACTGTGATTAATTGTGTTTAAAAGTGCTTAGAGCGCCAATTAACTGCTGGGTTCGTCAACGCTGCTGCCACACAAAGACGACCCTCCCTGTTGTGGGGATGAACACCATTATGCTTCTCCAATACACAGAAGTGGCTGGCCATACTGGTTCCGCTGGTCAGAAATTCAGCCTCGGTGTACTGAAAAACACAGAGGTGGAATGTAATCTGGCATGACATCACGAAATTTGCAGGCTGATACTTTCTTTGTGTAAAATGATACAGTGGGACCAATGCTGACTGAAGTGTCCTTGACTGGAAACTTTTTTGGCTGCTTGGTCAATGAATGTTGCTCAGATAAGACAGTTGAGAGAGAAGAAACACACACACACACACATTCATGGATCTAGACTGTATGTGTAGATTAAATCTCAATGTGAGGCCAGAAAAGCACACAAAGTCGTATAGATCAGGAGAGACCACATTACACATGATGAACTATTGAATTATGAAATGCACTGTTGCTCTCAGGTAGACATTATGTTCAGTTGTATGCATCCTTGTGGAATAACCTTGACATCTGTACTGGGTAAATATCTGTATACTGGATTCGCAGCACTCACATGGTTTGTCTATGATAGGAGACCTGTATCATGACCTTTGCTGGCCCACAATTATAACTAGGAAAGTAAGAATCCTCTTTGGAAATTCTTAATAAGTATCAGTGTAACCAACAAATCCAAATTTGAGGTATTTGATGTGAATTGCATTTAAGGTTTCTTTAACAAGTCACCAGAGTGCCTCACTTTCATAAAGTAATCAACTGTTATAAGAGGAGAGTCTTCTTCCATAATAATGTGAAATTATTATGGCCGAGGAAACTGAGAACAGATTTTTACTCAGGAGAGAAGGCTTAACATCTTGTCAAACTGTGGAAAACATACAAAGGAGGTCTGGGCGGAAGTTTGTAAGATACAAACCCGTTCACAGGTACCACCACACCCCATTGAGACTTCACAGAATGAAACTGCTGAAGGACGACTTGTGTTGGAAATGCAAAACAGACACTGGAACTTTCCTCCGTTGTGTTTCAGAAAGTCCTCTAGTGTCACCTTTTTGGGCTAAAGTTGTTAGAGTTTTAAGTTGTCTTTTAGGGGATAAATCTATGCTCAAAGATTGCTTTTTAGTTTTTATGCTTTAATGGTCAGATTAATCACTGGATCCAGAATGACTCATTTATCCAGTCAGTACTGATTGTGTGTGTGTGCGGCCCAGATCATTGGGACTAACCTGGATAAATAAAAGTTAATTGAAATTAAATTGTAGTAGAAGAAGAAGATTCATTTTTAAGGTATTCTGTGAAGCCAAAAGGCTGGTATATGTTTCTGCATCAAAACTATGCCGTAGCTACGCCATAGGTGTGAAACCTATGACATCACAGCAATGCGGACCACAAGAAACATGATTGGTATATTTATTCTTCTTTGTTTTCGAATTTCCCACTGCCATTTCTTTGTCATTGTCAAGTCAGGTAGAATGATAGTTTGCTGCAATATCCATCAAAATAATGGTTGCTCAACATTTATCAGCTCCAGCTCACATAATATGTACTGTATTTACTCCCTTGCTGTGTCTGAACTACATACAGGAAGTAAACAAAATTAAACTCGGCACTGTATGAACAAAAAGAACCCATATTGCCCCCTAGCAGTCAGAGGTGGAATTACAGAGCAACACAAGCAATAATGCAAAACCATAAATGACAGGGATGGTGTAGAGGCCGTGCATAGCTGCTAAGTAGAAGCATAAATCAGTCTTAAGAGGTTTCTGACTGAAGACACACTGTTGGTTTTGTGGAGGATGCACAGTATTGTCCATTACATTGTCTACCTCAGTTTTATTTATATTAACTTCAATTTAACATTTAAAATCTAAATGAGAGGTAAGACAGAAAATGTAGATACAGCTAGGGTCAATCTACATGTTACACAGGTTGACTTGTTTGGCATTTCACATTTGGAGAGCTAGGGCCAAAACACCCGTACAAGGGTTTTTGGTCTGTGCTTCCATTGAACCGTATCTGAACTTAGATATGTTTGTCACAACAGTCAAGTGTTAGAAGCAGAGCCAATGAAATGTCCTCCCTTTACGTCTATTGACAACAGTCTGCGGCCAGATGGAGATGCCTGCATAAATGGTTCTGTTAATACACTTTTGTGTGTGTGTGTGTGTGTGTGTGTCAACATACTCCTCACCATCTAAAAATAGACCTGGGGTTATTTCAACTCCAAAATGTTCCTTTAAGGTTGTCCATTGGGAAAAATGTCAGTAGCTGGAAGACTATTTCAAAGTGCCAGCAATTAAACAAAACAAATTATGCATGGAACACAAGCGGGCCAGCCGTCTCTTACTGTGTAAAGCTGCTTTACGAGGAAAGTGTTTGCTGGAAACACCTACTCTCTACCAACAGCGAGGTTCAACACAGTGAGGTTACCAGACCTAATGCCAGTAAATGACAGAAAAAAGCTGAATGAAAGTCAAAAACTGAAGGCTTATTCTCTACGAAGCTGCCAATAATAATAACATATAATACCATGTAGTCATTTCATGCATCGTTACAAAAAAGGAACAGTCGTAAAGTCACATCTTGCTGCCATTTAAAGCAAATAACATGCAAACTTGTAACATTTAGCTCTTTAATATTTTCCATTTTTTTCTTGGCTGAGCAATTGTTTCCTGTTGACGTTTCACACCCATATTTTTCTCAACCAGTGAGCAGGTTTGAACTTGTGACTTTAGCTTGTAATATTTATCTTTAGGGATGTCAGAGCTGTATGGAAAGCCATTTGCCTCCTAAGCGCTGATGACTTAATCTCATCTTTCTGTAAACTTTGGAAGACGTGACACGGATACTGAGAATTTACATGTTGTACTAGACCCGGAAAGGTTTGTTTTCCTAAACCACTGATGACTCTTAGCAAAGGACCAGATGAATCATAAGCTTAATACTTCATTTTCCTCACTGCAAAATTTCAGATGGGTGAGTGTACTTTTATTTAGAATGAAACACTTGTTTTATAGAAAAAAAAAGCTGCTTCACAGTTTTTGGATCATATGATGAAACATAATTCCAACTTCTTTTTAATTATCTTCAAGTGAATACCTGAGTGAAAACTACTGCAATGGGTTGTCTATTTCAAAAGCTATATATATATATATATATACATACATATATATATATATATATGATTTCTCCAGTCAATTCAAATTAATGTTGTTTCCAAAAGGGTGAAACTGTCAAACCTGGCAACGCAGCAGCTTTAAGCAGTGTTTACAACTTGACCACAGTGCACACCTGCAGGTTACAAATGCTGCCAGAAAGTTCACGTTTTACATTTAAATGTACGGCTACAGATGTTAGCATTTGCCTGATGTCACCTGACACAATATAATTCAGAAATTCTGAAAGTGAGAAACTTAAATGTAATAAACCAGTTAGATAGCTACTTACGTTCATCTACAGCTACTTGCAATATAGCACTCAGGCGCGATTTTTTTGTTTGTTTGTTTTGTTTTGTTTTTGGTGGGGGGTGGTGACTAGGACCTGAGCCAGTGACAGGCAGGCAAACAATGAAATGGTCCGGTCCGCTTCAGGGGGGTCTGACATTTTACTACAAAGATTCTTCCTGGCATGAATATGGACTATACTGAGTATTGTAATATTTATGATTATGGATGAGAAGGAAAAATGTTTCATCTTCCTTTCTTCACACAAGGAGATTGTGACTGTTCTCCACATGGTTCCTCAATGGTGAAAATAGCTACCAGTGGGTTCAAGAGCAGAGGGTGAGGGTGAGGGCGAGGGTCGTCCATCTGTACGTTCAAGAAGTTCTTGAAAACTCTCCTCTTCCAAGGATGCTTTCCGTCATAGCTGCGTCCTCTCTTTAACTTCCTAACCTGCACTTGAATCGTATCCGAGCTGCACCGACTAGTATGCTGCACTCACCTGAATTGTGCTCTGCATTTACTTTGTAACTTACTCTGTTATTGTTGCTTGATTCTATTCACTCTGTTGTAAGTTGCTTTGTATAAAAACATCTGCTTAATGCAATGTAAGGTCACAGTCTGTTCAGCTGTGTTTCATGTTTGTGAGTCGGTCCACAGAGAACCATGAAGTGAATCTTGAACTGTTCAGGTATGTTTCAGCTTTTAAAAAAAAGAAGCACACTGCCTGAATGAGAGGAGGTGTGGTGGAACAAACTGGCTGACTCCACCCCCTGAAACAGGCTGCTATGAATAGAGCCTTAAAGACATGTTTGAAAAGGGTGCTTTTACCTCTGCCTCTAAATTATATATACAGAAATTTTAGGAAACAAGCTCCAGCAAAAGGGAAATCAGTTGTTTTTTTTTGTTTTTGTTTTTTGCTTTATTTTGGGATTTTTTTGTTGTTGTTGTTGTTTTTGTTTTGTTTTTTATTTTTTTATGTTTTTATTCATTGTGTTTAGTGACTGGTAAGATTTAGTTTTGAATTGTGTAAACCTAAATAAAAAGTTCCAAAGAAAAGGGTGCTTTTAAATTATATCCATGTAGTATTTAAACCAAAATATGTCACCTCATTTTATAAATACCTCAGCAAATTGTGTCAGCTTCTAAAAAAGAAAGAAGTTATTAAATTTCTCCTTTACAGGTTCTTGAATCTACATGGTACCTATACATTTTAATAATGTTTCAGACTTGAACAAAAATGAGCCATCTCAGTGCCTTACAGCCCATAACTTAATTAAATCAAGGCTTACAGAGCTGTGAGTACTTCCAGGTCATTCATCTAGTGCATGAGCTGCAAATTTAGTTTGCATATGCATGTGAATATAAAATAGATTTTTGTTGAATGACCTTCATTATTTCCAGCAGCCGAGGAGCTCCAAGCTGCAAGCTTCTTCCACTTCTTATGACTAAGTGCTTTCAGAGGTATTTTTTTCATTCTCACGTGAAAGAGCTGACCATCTTTGCACCAACAAATCACTTCATGATAAAAGAAGACATGCATTTAAAATCAGGATCCCATACAACGTTTTTTGTCGACCCTCCAGACAAGAAATTTATTCCACACTTGGATCAATATTACAATTCTACGGGGAAACAATTCTTCGAAATCTCAATATTATTGAAAATCCTTGCAATTGAAAGTGCATAATAACAACAAGCATATCAGTTATTGTTCTGCACTCAAAAACATGAAAAATAATTAAAACAATAGGCTAAATTAAATATCACTCTTTGCAGATGCAAACTAATTCAGCACATCAACAAATGAGGCAAAAACACAGCACAGCGATGTGAGGCAAGTTCATTTCAATTAAATGATAACACATTCCAGCCAATTTCATTTTAGTTATTTATTTATTTCTTTTTTGCGTATTCATAAATTCTGGGCACGGGCGTATGAACCTCAACCTTTGTTAATATGAATATATTGCGAGGCATTTGCATAATCCACTTCATAATCCACTGCAGCACTCGGCAGTAACAAAGATAAGGAGGGGTTACCACTGTTTCTCCTGGGAACGCTACACAGATAAACGGAGGAAAAGAGACCCACTTTCTGCTCCTATTATGAGATAAAAAAAAAAAAAAGAAGGGAAAAGCTTTGCAAAGTTCCCGCTTTCCACTGCATTTCCCTTTCAGGGACAGATGGTGGTGGAATATCATTATTTGTGTGTTTTCTTTTAAAAAATTTCACAGACACTGAATCCTCCTGAATTTCCACAGAGGAGGCGCATGTGTTATTTATGTATCTGCTGCAGACACAGAGTGCTGATTTTATTGCTCACGGAGATGCTGAAAAATGTTTCGCTATAAAATGTTTTTTTTTTTCACACAATAGCCAAAACTGTGCAAAAGGAGGAATCACAGGGTGACAAATGAGCAAACAGAAAGCGAACTCTCAGCTACTTCTGAACATCACTAATGAGGCCCCTTTCAGCCTCAGTATGGGTCGAAAAGTGTGCCTGCACCTGTGTGTGTGTGTGTGTGTGTGTGTGTGTGTGTGTGTCTGTTTGTGCATGAATTTCTGAGTGCATGAATGTATATGTGCCACAACTGAGGCAGTGAAAAGCTCTCTTAAGTCCTCCAATCTTTCCAAATTGGCCCGTGGGATGACGCCACCAACACAGCTACATCCATCCCCACCGTGCTGCATGCATTCCTGCTGCGTGTGTGTGTGTCTCCACATGCATGTGTGTGTGTGTGTGTGTGGCTGTTTGGACAATAGCAACACTTCCTTTTTGCCCTAATAGGCAGGGAGCCTCAGCCATTGTGGTCTGATTAGGGTAACCATTCAAGCTCTCTGGGATTTCTAATTGCGAGGCCTTGTGCAGCAAACTCCCCCTCGCTGCCCACTCTGCTACACTTCCCTCACGACTACTGTAAGGCTTAATGAGACACAATTACTGCCCTCTAGGAGTCCTAGAGCGAGCCAATCACAAAGACATAGACCCCAGGTGAATGGCCACTCAGCAGAGAAAGAGGGAGCAGGAGGGAAGGGAGAATCACAAGTCCTCATTGTCCAGAGAAAGAGTCCTTTTTTCTTTTTTCTTTTTCTTTTTTTTTACTTTTGGGAGAAATATAAATGTTTTTATTTAATGCTGGCTCATAATTGGGCCCCTGAGAGGGAAAAGGAGAGCCAAAGGAGTGGAGAGGGCGAAGAGTTCAGCAGGGAAAAAAGGCTTGTAGGTACAAAAGACTAAGAATGACATGTTATACTTGCAGAGGAGGAGAGTGGGAGAGGTCGAGGAGGGAGGGAAAGGGAAAAAGGAAAAAAGGGGCAAGTAGTTACTGAAGTGAAAATACACAGAGGCAGAAAAAGGGAACAAAACCAAATGGAAAAACTTGACTGGACTTTCTTCTTCTTTCTGTCTTTCTTTCCTTTTTTTCTTCTCTTTTTAGCTTCCTAAGCCTATTTGGCGTGGGAAGTAAGCTGACATTGAATGATGCATGCCAGTCAGAGTGAAAAGCCGAGACAGTTGTGTTTTTTGCAGGTCTGGCACTTTACATTTGGCTCAATAAAATATTCCTGGATTTGAGTAACATTCCTACCCAAAACTGTGGGAAGCAACATAACAGTAAAGACACAAGTTGGGTTAAAAAAGAAAAAAAAAAGCTGCAACTGAAGGTGAGAAAGGAACCATTTTCAGACAGCTCTCGACTGTAGGGAAACATTTACTGCATTATTTCTCCAGAACAGAACAGATATTGTTGCAAGCTGTCACTTCTGGGGATTTTTTTCATTGAAAGGGGACTTTTTTTTTTTTGCAAAAGCTAGACGTCTGTACAATGACAACTGATACCACTGACCAAATAAAATACTTCATGTCAATCAGATTTCACAATAAATGCTGATTTTTTTTGGATGAAAGCACAATACAGACCCAGCAGGAGGGACGGCAGGTGTTACCGGGCACACAGAAAAGAAAGAATAACACTTAAAAGCTGTCTGAGATGCTTTTCTTTCATTATGAGTATGCACTTGTGCACAGAAAGCACAGTATAACATTCTTAGATTCCTCAGGAAAAACCCCACCGGACAATTGCCGTCTTTTAGCAAGAATTTAATCTAAGAAAATCTCAGTCACACTTCTTGCTCTTGGCCAAACAGACAGACAGCATTGTCAGTGTGGTTGGCCTGCACAAACGCGCCTAACAAACACAAAGACACAATCTTTTTTTAACCCACACATTTTAGTCATAATATTAATGCTTAGGGTTTAAATATTTTTTAAATATAATGCCTACAGCAATCAAGGCAAAATGTAACATATTTATATTTTTCTATGTCTGACATGTAATAGCAAGAAATAGCAGTTTTTATCTTTGTGCTACACTGATCTGCAGATGGAAGTGAAGACGAGTGAGAAAAATAGCAAAAACTGAGAAGGAGCTAGGAAGACACAAACATTGTGTTTCTGTTGAGTAATGCTGCCTGGTCTTTTAACTTTCTGGTCTTTGACAAAACTTGGGCTGGGAACCTGAAAATTAAAAAAAAAAATCTGGTGAGTGAATAATGTCATCAACCTCTATGTTGTAGCACTGACATCTAGAGTCTATGAGATTCCAGCTGAGCCAAACACAGCTGGGAGAACATTTTGATTAAACTATTTAAATGGAAAAAGACTTGTCTCTCTTACTCAGTTACTTTCAGTCTCACTTTTATATAATTTTTAAAGGTCTCCTTCACCAAATGACATTTGGCTTGTACTCACAAAGAGCACAAAGAAATGACTTTATTATTTATTATACTTTATTACTCATGCGTTGATAATAATAATCATATGACCCAGTAGAGGAGTCTCGTGGTGTGTTTCTCTACAGCAGACACTCTGATCTGTTTATATTTTTCTTTATTTGCAGTTTTGGCAACAAACTTTGTGCTCTGGTATTTGTCGTCCAGTGTGACAGACACAAAGTGTCTCTTTTTTCTATTTATTTCTTTTTGTTGTTGTTGTTTTTGTTGTTTTTTTGATTTTGCTCAGTGCAGCACCTTCCCGCATGCTCGTGTGGAGGTTAGGATGTATCCATTCTTCTGAAAATTAGTATATGGAGATTCTTCCTTTGATTTAAAGCTTTTCTGCCTCTTTCAGCTCCCCGTCTTTCATTTTGCTCGACTCTTGATAGTCATCTAACATTTAGGGGATCTCTTGATGCAGAGATTGGTCAGTCTGAGCCCTGCGGTCCATGATGATTAGAGTCCCATACAAACTCAAATTGTAACATTTAAGATGTCGCTGCACTGGCACATGGACCTGTGAGTTTAAGCTTTAAAGATGGAAGACAGCAGATTTTACTGAAAACATGAAATCCAACATTTCTATGTCAACATAAGAGTAAGGGAATTATTTCTTTATTTCTACTATCATAACGTATAAAGGGAGGAGTCCTCACTCTTGTTCTTGCATTATATAACATCTTCAGTGAAAAAGTTTTTGTTTTCAAAAGATCAAGCCAAAAATAGCCAGATAAACTAATTGAGCAGTGCAATTATTATTACTTCATGTCGCCTTTGATGGCACTTCAGAGGGAAAACGGCTCATTTCACTAAATACATGTTTCCTGGATTCCTCTCTCCTCACATCTCTCTAATGTATCCAGTTGGTGGATCTAATATGTTAGGAAGAGGCTCGCAAAGAGTGAGGCAAAGCATTTAAGGCAAACAAGACACTGGTTTCCTCTCAGAAATGTGGCTTAATGAAAGTTAGAACATGCTTTCTCGCTCACAAACACACTCAGTCTGCCTTGGCCCCTTGTCTCCTCCAGTGTGTGCAGCCTCTCCACCAGTGACTGAACCCCCTTTGTTCGGCGGTGACCCTCTTAAGCGCAGGTTGAAGCCTGCAGCCATTCCACTTTGGATTTGGACCCTATCGCGTGTCACAACGGCTAAGTTGACCAGCACCGGGCCTCCTCACTCAGACGCATGGTAACAAGTGTCCATTCACAGAAGCAGTATTTGAGCTAAAACAGCTCAGTCAGCAACCACAAAGCCTGGAGAAAAAGAAATCACATCTCATCACTTAAAGATGCAATTAACATACTCTGTTTGCCAGCTGTACATAAAAGGACACATGCACTACTGTTGCAATTACTTTTTAAAGTGTACTGCTCAGCTCTTAATCATAGAATACCATCAAGTACATTAAACTTCTAATATATCACTCCTAATCACTCCATAAAGACGGCTCGGCTCAGTCAATATGGCCTGGGCTTCCTTTCATCTGACCTTCTACTGTAGAAGCAACTCAAGGTCCCCGGGCCAAATCCAACCGGCCACTTCGTTTTATCTGGACCACGAGAGCGTGCAAAGACAAAATTTCACTGCAACTGTTTGACTCCGTACTGACATCAAAAGTGGAAAAACAGGTTAGAGCAGCCAGGAGAACGTTGAGCAGCTGGTTTATGTGAAAAAGTCATAATTTAGCAAACGTTTGCGAAAGGTTTTACAATAAACAGTTGCTGTTTTTTACAATTAACTTTTTATAACTAAAATATGTGATTTTTAGGAAAAAAGTTCAAAAAGTTGTACAAAATTTTCCGTTTTACAAATGTTGTCATTTGATGTCAAAATGCTGCATAAAGCACATAGTTTTTTCAGACATTTGACATTTGTGCAATAAAAAGTATTTCAACAAAATTTGCATTTTTTTTTTCTGATTTACCAAGAAAAAAAGTCTCAACTTTATGACAAGAATTTTGTGAGATCTGAGTTTTTAATGAAAAAAGTTTTGTATTATTATTTTACGTCCAAGTCCAGTTAATCTTTTTCCGTAGTCCAGTAACTAGTGCGAAATCTGACATCACAGCTGTTTGAGAAAGTAAAGAATAACCAGCCCTTTAACAGTAACCATGGTGATGTGACCTGGGACGAAACAGAATTTGACACTCCTGCTACACAAGGGGGCATTGGCCCTTGCTGAAATCTGATTGGCCCCCTGTCCTGTCACTAATCTGTCCTTAGTCCGGGAGCAACAGTCAGATTAGAAGTGGAAAGTTCAATCCCAAACAGTTCCATGGACTCACACATCAACGACGCTCCGTGGAGAAGGGAGTTGAACATTTACGAACTTTTGATGGAAGCAAAGTTGTCCCAGCAACACGCAGAACCCACAATTCAGTTGGGCAATGCATGTTCATCGTCATTGGAGGCTGATGTAGATGACGCGGGTGGTTAATGACATTAGTGTTCAAAGTAAGAATGCCCACTGTCAAAGCTTGGTCCCCTACTTGGAAACATCCTAGATCCACCACTGCCTGCAAAATAGCACATTTAATTTAAGTTCACACAGCTGAACTCTTATAGCATCCTTTAGCCCATTTTTAACCTGAATGGCTTGATACTAATGTACATACTGTTGTAACTCAGAATTCTATTCTATTAACAAATCACTAAACACACACATCCCATAACACAGAGGGGAGTCATCACCTGCCACTCTCACTCATGGTGCCGCAAAAGTTAAAGCACAATCAATAACTGGGAGACCAAATATCAGCAGAAACACACAAAAAACCACCAACATCCCCACAGTCATTCCAGGAAATCCCACAAGCCCCTGCGCTATCCCACCTGACAGCACCACCGGCATCCCAGTACTCGCCGCTGCAGCATAAACCAAACATGGAAAGCAGGTAATTTGCATGTACGCATGGGCCCACACGTGTTGCGTTAACAGAGACAAAGTCAGTCTCACACAGATCGTGGACAAGTTTACGATGTCATCACTAAAATAGTGCTCATCTTAGTTTGTTTGGTCCCAAACAAAGACGTGGAGGCATTTTACTGTTTTTACTGCAACAACCAAAAAAGGACGGATGGGAAACAAAGTACAAAGTTATGAGGAGATCATGTCCCTTGGCCAAGAAGACTGTGGATTCTGGCCAGTAATAATGGTGGACTGGGGTCTTGCCAGTCCCAAGAGCACGCTGCGTATGCACGCAGATTTTCTTTGTGCAAACACCAGGCACCAATGATGTGTTTGTAATGTAATGATTAGGCCATGCAATTACTTATTTGGAAATGTCTGAGAATAATGTTGTAATTTATGCTGATAACAAATGTATTGATACAATCATTATGGTCCCAATCCCAGCCAACTGAAGCAGCTGCCGTCAGGTTTTCTGTTTGCAGTCATTTCTGGTTCAAGACACAGTTTAGGAAACATTTTTTACAGCACATGTCAACCAAATGTAGCATGAACACACAACCAACTTCATTCAGGCATTTTCTACAATGAGTATTACATGACTAAGTTTTTCAGTTCGGTTAAATCATAATAGAAGGGAAATGACATACCAAGAGATTTCTTTTCATAGAAATTACATATGTGATTATTCACTTTTCTTATAAAGTAAGTCTGGACTCATCCACCATCTGATGTTGAAGACCAGAAACTCCTTAATGGATTAGTTTGATTTTATTCAGTCATCTTTACTTATTTTTTATGCTTCTGGGCAAGTCTCTACTGTTTCCATGCAGCGTGGGACTGTTAATCTGTCAATCCTCCACATTTCTCCCATAGCTTACAACTGCTGTTTCTGCTTTTCACTTCCCTCAAGTCTGTCTGTCAGAAACTATAAGTACTGATGTCTCTTTTTTTTTTTCTCCCCCTCTCGTCCTCTTGTTGAGTCTTGTTTTCACTCTAAAAATG
>JBAMYA010000009.1:55814-71470 GCA_037176975.1 Arrhamphus sclerolepis
TTAGGAACATCACCTCTTTTTTGTCATAAAGATATTTTCCAACAAAAAAAAAAAAGGCGCTTCAGTGTAGTTGAATATAGAGCGTGCAGGAGTAATAACTCCCACGTGGTTGCAGTCTTTCATAATTTACTACTGTCTGATCCTGAAACCAGAACATGACCTTTGTCTGGGTTTTTTATTATTATTATTTATTATTATCCTTGCAGACAGCGCTACAATTATGCTAAGAAAACATTAATGAAGTCTCCATGATAAACAGGCAATGTAATGATTGTCTAGAAGAGTGCTATCATTGGGTAAATCTGATTGGTCGGGAGGCTGTCAGGTCAAATAGAGTAAGCTGATGATTTACCCACGTGTCACATCTTGAGTTAAATTAAAACCACTGCTTTTTACATGTGTATCTAACTGACAGCACATGCTGAATTTTAAAATGAAAGTATGAGGCGTTTGTTTCTGCCTGTTCTGTTTCATAGGAACGCGAGTGTTTTGATGTGACAGCAGCGGAAAAAAGTCCTTGAGTCAGTGTGATGATCAGTCTCTGCTTTGACTGAGAGCGACGTCTTTTTGTCCTTTTCAACATTTTCAGCGGGCCTGCGCTTGACAAAATGCTGCCGTCACATGTCGCTCACTTTGGCTCCGCCGTTGTGACTGACAACTTCCCACAGACGAATTTTTTGAAACTCTCAGCAGGACAACAAAAATGTTTTCCTAATGAATTCACACTGGATTTCCTGCATGCTGGAAGCCTGACATTGTTTTCTTGTTTGTCAGAAAAGTGATCTCCTCGTTTAAAGCAGCGGTGTGAAGTGCTTCAGGATTACCGGGCCTTCTGGTAATCATTACACAGCATTTAAAACCTTTAAATCCCAGTGTGCAAATCAGTTTTTAGCTCAGCAGAGAGGGGCTTCCTGTGAAAAAAAAAGTGTAAAACATTTACCAGTCCAACTAGTTTCCTCCAATCGCTGCAATAAAACCAATTTATAACACAGTACTGTCGCTTTTCTCCCCTTGCACCATAATCAGAGATAAGAGTTTATGTTTGAATCCTGAGGAATTTTTATGACTTTGTCCATTTCATTAGGTGTTGTTTCTTATAACCTTTCCACCCTCAATAAAAATCTTAACCGCTTAAGCTCTTGAAAGACATCATGAAAAGGTTTGCAAAAATGTCTGCAAAGGTGTCATCAACAAGAAAAAGAGTTCTTCTTTCACAAAAACATTTCACAGCCTCTTTAACTGTCAGAGGACTTTGTTTCAGAACGTTTAAGCTGGAGGTTAACGGCAGTTCCAGCCAACGTTTGGTTTGTTGTAGGCCCAGTAGTGCACTTTGCAAATGTTTTATTATTCAGCTTTTGCAATTCAAATTGGACTTTTTTTTTTTTATAATTTCAACTTTTTGTCCTAAAAAAAAATTTTTGTTGTAAAAGCATTTGCAAACATTTACTAAATCATGATTTAGTTTTAGTTTTTTTTACATGAACCAGCTGATAAATGGGCATAAATTTGACATCAGTTAATTCACTTTTGAAGCCACTGATGAATGAAAAAGGGCAGTCGCATTGAAATGTTCTCTTTAAATAATTATTTATTAATTTTTTGTTTTTAAATTCTTTTACTTTTTAATATGCTTTTTAGTGTTTTTATGTGAAGCACTTTGAATTGTCCTGTACATGAAATGTGCAATATGCTGTAAATGAAGAATGTTGGGATGTTTTATCGCCTTGTATTGAAACTGCACATTCAGCTATGAGGCCTGCATGATGAAATCTTTCAGTACAAAGGTCTGAAGAATATTGCGCTGTTTTTGCTCTGTTTCCTGGATCAAAGGTTTGTTTCTTCACCACTCTGATTTGACATTACGGTGTTAAATGTTAAAGAAATGCTCGTAAAATGCGGCAGTTTGAGGTCATGGACATGCATGGATCTAATAACCAGCAAAATCACTTTATCTTTTTAATTAGGTGTTGCAAAGGAGCCAAAAGAAAAAAAGAATGAGTGAAACTAGAAATATAGCAATAAAAAAGTAACATTTCAAGAAACTACAGCAGAACATAAAAAAAAACACAAATGCTAAAAGAAAAAAAAGGAAAATATAATGAAAAATGAATTAAACACATTATTATTATGTAAAATACAATAAAGAAATAAACAATAACATAACATCTGAAATGCCACGGTATAACAGAAAACAACAAAATATCAAATATGATAAAGAAAGATACGACACAACCCAGAAATGGAAAAAGAATTTAAACCAAATACTACAACATCTGGACACACAACAGGAAAACACAAGGACACAACAAACATACAAAAGCATCCACAGATCACTTTGTTGTTTTGTTTTGTTTTTTGTCATTTTATGTTTTATTCGTTATTTTTGCAGCTCAGGATAACCAAACCTAATGATGGATTGTGTTATAGTACTAGTTACAAACATACAACATATAAGATACAAAAAAATACTCACTATGAACAGACAGGAAACGGTTTTTGAAAAAAAGCAATTTACAATGCAAAAAGTGTTCATTACAATCAGAATCGACTAAAAATGAAAAAGATTTAAACTGAAGCCAAGAGACACTTCATGCTCATGAAGAGGTGGTGCAGTGGGGATGTTTGGGGGAGTTCATGATGGTGTGTGTTGTCTTGGGGAGAACAGGAGGGAGGAGTTAGATGTCCGTGTTTGATTTCATGTTTTATTTCAAATATAAACATTCAGAAATCTCTTACCCTGCCTTTAAGACAAACTAGGTACTTTAGATTCAGTCAGACTTTTACCCCCGGACTACGTTTCTGGTGATGATGACGCTTTTCTAATGCGGCTGATCTGACATAACTGGTACCCTCTGTGGTTAACACTGAATATTTTCAAATGCAAAGTAAGTTTAGTCTGATGCTGCGATGCCACAGAGGAGCCAAGGATGAAAGCGTCTGAGGCAGGTAACAGCGTGTTTTTTTATGCATGCAGAAAATGTGCATAAGAGCATTGTAAAGAATGATAATCAAGTTCTCCATCTTTCTTCCTACCTCTGTCCTCATCCCCATCACCCTGATCTCTCCATCCTCAGATATTCACCTTTCTTCCTCATCTGTCTGCCCCCATCCTCCCATAGTTCTTCCTTCATTTCCCTCCTCCTCCCCTCTTCCCTCCACACTCTTACCTCTTTCACTCTCCCTCCTTTATTTGGCCAAAGCTAAATGTCTTGTGTGAGATAACATCGCAGTAGGAAATTCCGCCTCTGTTGCCAGACTGCTCAGTTTTCTCCCCAGGGCTGGCAACAATGTGCGTCCTTCATAAATGGCTGTGCAGGGCTCAAGATCTCCTCTCATCCCCTGCAATCCCGGTCAAAAGACCCCTGACGAAACCCAACGCTCCCACTCCACAGCAGAGCCGCAGCAGGTAGCTGCTGGGATTACTGCAAAGATGCTGAAAATACCCCAACGCTGTCCAGAGCATTAGAAAAGGTTCGCTTTATACGCTTTCTGTCTTAGCCATTTGACAAAGAAGTTGTTTTCTTTTCTTTTCTTCTTCTTTTTTTCAATTGCCAGAAAGTTACTATGACACTCACATTCATCCTCTCTTCCCTATATGAGGTGACCTCTTGGAGCTACTTCAAGCAATCATCCAAAGTAATTTGTTTGCTTGTTCATCTCTCATCCCTTTATTCCAAGTACTACATCTCATTTATATTCTGTTTAAGGTACTTGTCTCTCACATACCTTCTCCTCCCTGCCAAGCTCGTTGTCGCTCAAAACATCCCACCCCCCCGAGGGATTCAATTATGTTCATCAACCATAATATCTCAGTGTATGCCTAATAAGTTGAGACTGATTCGATTATCAGAGCCTTGAGGCCAAGACTGCAGTGCTTTATCATTAAGAGAGAAGTCTTCAGTGAAATACCAGAGTTTTTGCCTGATTTGGTTGGAAGGAGACATCACAAGGCATGTGAGGTAGCTATGCTTTAAAGATGCCATTTTGGGGGTGTATAATGTCTAATGCTGGGTTCACGCAGTACAATTTTGCCTCAGAGTGCGACGGCCTGTCGCTGCCTCTACGATCTCTGTCAGCTAACCAACAAATAAGGACGCACCATGAAATAACGTAAACATCACCAAAGTAGCCTAGCAACAACAGCACCAAATACAACAGAAAAACGGGAAAAATGTGCAAATCAAAGAAGAAAGACACTTATTTTTCTTGATTTTATTTATTTTATTTTCAAAGAACATACACATCACTACGGCAACGCTAACTTTCGAGTCATCGGTGCATTAGCAAAGTTAGCAGCGATCTGCTAATGACGCTTCATTTAGAGCCTGAAATACACTCAGATTTACGTCTGTTGCAGCGACGATTCAACATACATTCAGTGTAACACACTGTAAATTAACTGCTTATAGATTTCACTTTTTTTTTTAAATTATTATTAGGCCACATCCAAAATCTAAATATTAAAATAAAGCCGAGGCAAACTGAAATGGAGGGAGAGAGAATCCTGCACTGCTGTGACTATCTGCATGAATACTGTCATTCTCCTCTTATCACATGTCAACATGATCATAGGACATGTGCCGCAAGAATATCTCAAAGGGCTTCAATTGTATGAGTTTCTTGCAGAATACATGAGAGATGACAGTCCTGTCAGAAGCCATGTTACGTTACACTGAAAGAGCTGCCTGATTCACTTCTTTTGCAGCTGTCCCATCTCCACGGCAGGGTTGATGCAGTCTCACTCCAGAAGATGTAATAAGCCAAGCACAAAAAGTAGGGACACTTGTGTTTAGTGGATTATTTATCAGTTGTATCAGTGCTTCTCGGCAATAAATCTTATGCCACTGGAAAGCTGGATGATTTCCCTTTTAAACGGAGCCAAATTTGTAAGCAAGATGCATTTGTGTGTTGTCAAATCTCCTCTGCCAATGCCAAACAGCTTTTTTTTTCCTTTCTTTTTTTTCTATTGTATTCATTTAAAACACAGGAGCATCAGCAGTGTGTGGAGGAACCATATACCACTACAACAGTCTGGCAACTCCTCATGCTGGTCACCAGTCTGGTCTGAGCCATCTCTCAATATCTGACCCAATATTCACTAAATCCTTTCACTATTTTTTTTTTATCTACACTTCCACTTGTCATCAGGTTATCAGGGAGGAGAGGAGACGAGGGAAGCAGGAGTAAGCCACAATGTCTTTTATATGTCATTCTTTGAATGATTGTCAAAAGAAAATCCACCAGTATGAACCAGTGTGAACTATCCAGGAGGGAGCAAAAGACCAATTGATTAGTTGATAAAAATAAGAGCTAATCTAAAAGCTACTCAGAAGCCAATTTTTACCATCTGAAACAACTCAAACTTCTTAAATTGCACGGGGGTTCGAGTGAACGCTGTTTTTCTATATATATTTACGCCACGTTACTTTTGAAAAAGACAGTTTATCTCTACATTTTCTTTACCTGAACAAGGTCTACACGTGTTGCTTGGATTCAGTCCACATAACTGGCTGAAGACAAAGCGATGTGATGTAAAAATCCAGGGCTTAACATTCGCTTGAACGGCTATGAAATTTCTGGCGTTTGAGTTGCTTTCTATTGAGAAAACTGTCTCCTCCGTGGTCTCCATTCTGGATAGCAGTAAGACTCGAAGCCTGCAGCTTTTCCCTTATCCTCCAAACTGAGAGTGCCGTGACGTCTGTGAACTGCAGGTAAGACACCAACTGCTCATAATTACTTTGAACAAACTAAATCCAAACCATGACCAGGCACCTCGATTCAACACATGCTTGCTTATTTTTTCCATTTCTCTATTTCAGTCAGCAAATGCTGGTAAAATAAAAAGTCACAATACATGTGACACTTGGTCAATTCCTCAGGGAATTTCTAGAATGTCACTCATTCAGAAGACAAAGACATAAAGAGAAAGTGTCTTCTTTCATGAACACTCGCCCCAGAAGTGAACCCCCAGAGACAAATCTTTGTGTTTGTTTTGGGAGACACACCTGAGGACTAAAACTGGCAGCATTTCTGACAAAAAGCACCGAACTTGCAATGCATCAAAGACTTGCAAGAGCTGCAAGAGTGCAACAGTAATTTGTGAGATTGATTGCCTATTGCTATGCTTTGCGGCATGGCATAAGAACATACATAGCAGTTTACTTTCTCTCTTCCATGAAGAGCCAAAAAAGCTCTGGGTATTCATGTATTTCCTGCAATGTAAACACTAATTTAATTCCCAAAGTCTTTATTTATCCCTTACTCTGAAGTCCCGCAACACAAAACGTTACCATGGTAACTAAACAGTTACCTTCAGCCTGCAGAGATTAGTGGGTTGTTGTCTGAGCGGGATGAGATGTTTGCGCGCCGTATGGCACAAAGTGCTTTATGTATTTAGGGCTGTGTCTCTAAATTTGGAGCGTCTGTGCCATAAGTGCTCGATGCTCTCTCTGACAGTAAGGCAAAGAGCGTTTCTCTGTCAACGGCCATGACCTTTAGAGCGGAGTTCAGGGGGGGCAAAATGCATGCCTCAGAGTCGTGAGCAAACCATATAATAATTGTTTTCTTTAAATGAGTGAAAAATGACTGCAGAAAGCGTCTCACATAATTTAACTAATTGTAGCCAATGAAATGTTTAGAGCACAATTTGTAAGCATTGGGGAAGTACTCTGTGGGCTGGCTACAATCAGGGAACATCACCTCCCTCATTTGCAGACTAAATGTCATTAGACTTCCGCACACATTGACATTTTTATAGGCGACTGAACATTTGCAGCCATTTCTCCTTGAGTTGGTTACCCTTTGACAGCGCTATCTCCCAAATGAGGACTCTTGCGGCTGCATTCCTCGTCAGCCGCAAGACTAAATACACCTGTTGTCGGACTTATTTGAGGTGAGACAAGGTTAATTACGCTCCGGTGCGTGTTTTATCATCGCTGAGTGACATGGCTGCAGTTTGCACTGGGGTGGACTTCAGGAATGCCATTCAGAAGATGTAGTGCTCTCTGAGAGATAACTGGGTTGAACGAAAAAACACTCCATCTTCACCTGTGATACAGTTGTTTACTGTGGGCCAGTGGTACCAGTTTAAATACACTTTGTATAATATGCAACGGTGTGGTAATAGCTTTAAGTGCTGTTTTTTTTTGTAGAAAAACACTCAACAAACTTTATGCAAGCAGAGCTCTGTCTCGAATGTTCATGGTTTTTACAGACAGAATGCAACACAGCACACAGTGTTTTGCATAATCGACTGAACTTTACATTTTGCCATTTGCGGTCTGACCTCCTCACACCCACGTTTTCCTCTTTACTCCACCCAGTATCCTCTCCTCCCCCCTCCTGACTCCCACACTGACCCACGTTTACCCCAATATTTCACTCCTGTCTGTTTGGGGCAGGCAGGGTCGCTCTCAGTTTACCGAGAGCCGATATGGGTGCATGTATATCTGTGTGTGCACTGGTATTACTCATGTTGTGGGGACACAAATGTGTTTAAACAGCCACATTGTGGGGGAACTGCCTAATAAGTAATTACCAGATCACTTCATTTTAAGATGAAAACTTAGTTTAAGCTTGGGCTATAATTTATTGTTGAACAAATTACATGAAATGAGGAAAAGTTAGTGAATGTCCAATGAAATAATGGAAGTGTATGTCTCCCAAGAAGCCAAATCATTCATTTTTAAGCTTAGGTTTAGTCTGAGACTCAGTGGACTTTTCATTAAATTCATTTTAGTAAGTATGAAGTCCGCTGGTGATCAGAAAACACCTCTGTGTGTGTCTGTTTGTATATGAGTGCACAAATAAAAGCAAATCAGGCTAACAATGGGGATGGGGTGGATCCATGGAGTGGGCGGAGGTTTCTGCCAGGTCTCAACTGGGTCAAAGTTGACTCATCACCTTCCTGTGGAATCTGTCGGGCTTCAGGTACAAATAAATGTATGCACACGGCCTCCAGACAGCAGTCAACACCCTCCTTTTGCCTACATTTAAAAGTGGAATGGGTGAAAAAGGCAAAATACAGTTATGAGACACAATTTTCTCAGCGTTAAAAGTGTCGCTCCTTATGCATTTGGATACATAAGTACGTGATGTCTGAACACCCACATTCAAAGTTTGAGGTAAAAGTGGGGGGAAACTATAACTTAAAGTACTAACATGGGTAAATATTATGCAGGAGCACTTGTGTATAGTGCGTGTGAGAAGTCGTGTGTGCTTGGCTGACTGTCTTAGACTGTGCAGATGTGTGTTTGTGCGCGTGGGACGTCTTCCTGAGTCCGTTCTCGTGTTTATCAAGCTGTCTGAGCAGATGTATATGTTCGTTCAATTTTTACCCAAAGAGCAAAACGAGGCCACTTAAACCCTCTTGGAAATAAGCCGAGCCATCAGACTCACATGTTGCACATATGTTATTTTAAGCCCAAATTACACCTCTACTGAAATCCATTTTGAATGTCTTTTGCAGATTCACTGCCCCTGCTACACTGAGGTAGAACAGTAGATTTAAAAAAGAGAGGTTTAGCATCTTTGCAAAGAAAAGAAGAGGAGAAAAAAGGACTAACTCACTTCCGATAAAAGGAGAGAAACATGGAAAATGTACAACTCCCTGAGAAGGACAGGGCACAGCCCAGGCACTACAGAGACACTGCACCACTCATCTCTTTTTCAAACATTTACACTTAATTCTTCAGGACTTCAGGGAAAACAATCTTCCCAAATGTAAAAGACTCTGCTTGATGAAGTACATCTGGTGAAAATTGAAGCCTGACTGTTTCTTTGAGCCTTCTTATAAAAGTTGTGTAAAATTGTGTGTATTTCAAGTCATGGAACACTTGTTGGGTTATCAATGCTGTTTTTGGTGTAAACTTTAAATTGACAAAGTACCAAATCTTCTTAACTTTCAAAAAAAAAAAAAGAAGAGCAAATGCACATTAGGACTGACTGATAATGCAAATCATTGCTGATGAAATGTGGCATGTGACTTCTGAATTTCTCTTACAAGGAATAAATCTGGAATACTCACTGACATAATGAAATAAACACAACTTTCCTGAAGACCTCTCTCCATTTTACTCCTCTATGTGGCCAAGACAACTGGTTTTATCCTCTTCCTGAGCATATTGGTTTCAACTGCTACTAAACACATTTGATTGACACCTTCAATAAAATCATGTTTCAAAAATCTCTCTATTGGATGTCCTTATGACAATACACCCCTGTTTCTGACTCACAACAAACATACCAGGAAGCTCCCACATCATTTGCAGAGTTTCATAAATATTTAACATTTATATTGCCACTGGTACCAGTTTCAGAAACCGCGGTAACTCATACCTGACCTGAGGTAACTGACCCTAAACTAAACCTGGTTGAGAGTGGGTTAATTTCCACATACCACAAGTTTCTCTCTGTCTCTTCCCCTTCATAAAAATGAAACGGTTTCAGTTTCATCAGACAATGGCTCACATAATACACATTTTGGAGACGTCTGAATGATGACATGTTTGAAAAGTAATTTGCAGATCCAAATAGATTTCTCTCTCCAGGGTGCTTGCTGTGCTTCAGTTGTCTTTCCCTGTTGTTCTTTCTCAGTGCTTCTTCCTTGTTCCTCTTCTGCTTCTGACTCTGTATTTTGAACATATTGGTTTTTGGATATCCTGCTTTGTGCAACTTTTTTGTGTGTATTTGTGTGTGTTAAAATAACCAAAGGTCTTATTCCTGCTCTCCCAACACCTGCTCAGGGTTGCAGGAACACAAACTAATTCATGCTTGAACCCACAGTCAAATTCTGAGTCACCAATTAACCCGAGCATGCATGTCTTTGATCTGAAGCAGGCACAAGGAAAATATTCAAACTCTGCACAGTATGACCCCAACCAAGGTGCAAACCAGGATCTTTCTCTCTTTCAGGTCGGGTTCACTCTGTAAGATTTTTACAGTCTTATAAGGTTAATGCAAGCTACACACCATCTCTTGAAATGGGTAGATCATTAATTTACTCCATGTTGCACGGTAAAATTGAACATACATTGAATCGCACATTGAGTTGCACATTGAGTTGCACATTATTCTTCCGTTTTTCCTTTGTATTTGCTGCTGTGATTGGTACAAAGCCATGTGGACTTTTTGACGTTCCCATTATTTCATGGTGCATCCATGTTTATTGGACAGTCCTGTCCTCCAAAATTCTGGCGCTGCTTGATATCTGTCACATGACGGTTATATCTTTTATCTTTGTTTCTGTCTCTCTGTAAGATTGAGCCAACGTTTTTGAGCTACGATGGCCGATACATTTATATTTACATACAAATTAAGCACTTAACTGAAAGGCAAACAACACCACTTGATGGTGGCTAGCGCCTACCGATAAACTGTCTGCTAATGTTACAGAGTGCCAGATGACGGTTGAAATGGGAAGTTGTCCCCATCATCCCCCACGTTTTACAAGCAGAACATGTAGCAGTGCACTTTTTGCTAATTGCAGTGTACGGTTTTTATGGTCTCATAAGATTCATTCAAGTCACATTGTGCAATGTGAAATCGGTAGATTATTAATTTACAGCATGATAAATTGTGTGATTGAACATATTTTATTGCGCATATGGTATTTCAGGCTCTAAACGCAGCGTCATCGTGTCAGTAGCAGGTTGCTGCTAATGTGCTAATTCAGACTCAGAAAACTTAAGTTAACTTAAGAAATTAAATAAAATCTAGAAAAAGAAGTGTCTTACTTCTTTATTTGAGTTGTACATTTTTCTTCCCGTTTCTCATATGTGTCTGCTGCTGTTGTTGCTAGACGCAGTGATGTTTACATTATTTCATGGTGCGTTCCTATTGGTTGGTTAGCAGACAGGGATTGTAGAGGCAGCGACAGGCCGTCACACTCTGAGACCGTTCCTCCACATTTCTGACACTGAGATATCTGTCTCGGCCCATCTTGGGTGTCCAGACGGTTCTATCATTCATCTTTGATCTTGTCTCATTGTGAGATCTACCATCACTGTTATTGAGCTATGATGGGGGATCCACCCCCTCCCCAATACTGGCCCATTTTTTGTCTGACACTGCTAAAATCATACAGTGTGAACTAAACAAAAATCAAAAGTGGGCAGTCCTAGAGACATTTTCTTGTGCAGAACTGGAAAAAGCTGAAAACTTGCTGCTGACTGTAGAATTTTAATAAAATTATTTGAGGAAAAGCTGCAAGCTCCAGAAACACTGCGACTATTTTCTTTTCAATTTGTAAGCTGAAAATCTGCTGTGTATTATGTAAGTCTGATGATGTTATTGGGAACTCAATTACTTCAACAAAAATTAGATTTCTTTGTGGAATAACTGGTATTTATTTAGATAATGTCTTCATGAAACAACTTCTGCTTGATTAATCACATACTGCTCAATCAGGAATAGGATAAATTTGTTTGAAATGGCCCCTGACATGCATGGCACTGCTGTTAGACGTGAAAACGCCGGTGTGTCACCTCAGTGTGCTGCAGCTGCACCCCCCCACCCCCGAAGGTCAAACACTAATGGAACACTGATGGCTTTCAGCGGGGTTACATTTCTCACCTCCTCACTGTTTCTGCTCTCACTGACAAGCTCCCTCTGAGCTGAAAGCCACTCGTAAAAAAAGAAAAAAAAGAAAGAAAGAAAGAAAGAAAAAAGCCAAACACATGCAGCGACTCAGAGTTTACTGAGCTGTCGTCACAGCTCCTAATGAATCCTCAGGTCTGTGCAGGAGCAGAGACGACCGAATGAGCGTGTTTGCCACAGGCAGGACGTCATCTCTGCTGAAGAAAGAGCGTAATTATAAACATGCCACTGCTGTTTCCAGTGGTAGCAATTTAAGAACAGGCCCCTGTCGCCCCAGAGTCTTAATGACGCCAGAGGAACAAGTGGCAATTTAGAAGAGCTCTCGTTAACACCCTCAATATGAGGCTGTCAACCTCCAAATCTAAAGTACAGTATGGAAGGATTACAGAGTTGTAGGAGGCAAGAGACACGTGGTCAGACTGTGGATTTAAATATTATTTGTGTCACTACCTCAGCTTTGTACGAGGCCCTGGACCCCAGCACTATCATTACTGCTTAATACTCCTAAATATCAGTCAAGTTATACAAAGCACTGTTTTTTAAACCACAAGTAAGGTGATCATTTTCAGAGATGGCAGCACAGCAACATCTCTAAAATGAAGTCAGGTGGAAAAAGCAAACAAAAGCAGGCCAAATACTGAAAGAAAAAGAAACATTTTGAAGGAATATGTCACGCAGAAATGTAGCAGTCTATAAGACTTAACCTGTATCCTGTAAACTGTGTGAGCAAATCAGAAAAGACAGCATGTCATTGACTTTTGGATGCCTTTTTTGGCATTAGTGCTTACAAATTTGATATCTGAGCATCTTACAAGTGACAGCAATGGCAGCTTAAACTGCCAAACAATGCATATGTACAATAAACATGCACGTTAGGTTAATTGGTGACTCTAGATTACCCACAGGAGGGAGGGAGTGTGTGTGTGGCCCAGGTCTCCCTTCTGAAAGAGATCATTGATCTCAATGGAACAAATCTATTTCAGCTGCACAGCAATCAAGCTTATGAATGTTATGAATGTGAGTTTGATGGACAAAAGGATTGTTCATGGATCAGTGTATTGTGTGTTTACTTTATTTGAAATTATGATAATTGCCATAGTGTTTGCCATCAGTTCCAAAAGTCTCTGTGCCTTCCCTCTTTTTCCATACACAGTACGTCATTAAAGTAGTCGTGTTTACAGTATTTACTGGCTAACAAACCAAAATCTGACCAGGGTTTCTGTTTTGCTGCAGATGTAAACCTCTTCAGGGGGAATGAGGCATGAAAGCGAGAATCAGGAAAAGATGAGTCAGAGCAAAGCCCGGGAAAACCTGCCAGTGAGAAGGTTAGGTGAGGTTAGGTACGGAAACTGACTCAAAGTTTAGGTTAGTTCACTTTTCCCTCACGAACTTTACTGTCTGAAATGCAGCAGAGGCATCGGACGTAACCTAGGCTTTCATTGCTTGTGTATTGGTTGCACACATGCACTTCTACCAGCTGCCCTGTGCATACCTGAGCAGAGAGCTGATTTCAGTTGGACAAGGGTGAGAACATCTGCAGGAGAAGAGCTGGGTTGGCTCTGTTCCTCCTACTAATGCAGGAGCTGAGATGAAGCTGAGATGTACTTGTTACAAAATTTTAAAAAAGAAAAAATAAATCTTACTGGGGAGTTTCAGCTTGTGTAAGGAATTGTGCAGACCACATTAGTTAAAATTACGAGATACAGCCCTAGTCTTGGCCTTGTTCACCATTTACCTGCCTGATGAAGGCATAAGGTCTAATGTTCACTTCAACATTATTTTTGCTCCCTCTCCTGTGAAACGAGTGCAAAAAGGGAAAAAAAGAAAATACTTTTCCAACGTTGAGCGAATCTGTCCACAAACCTCTTTGTGGAATTTTCGTATTTGTTGCATGTATTAAAACAAACCAAAAGTAACTGAGAACTTTTCTTAGATCTTCCGGAGCAACAATGATAACACTAATTACAGTCACCAACATCCAGAAGAAAAGAGCAGAGAGGTAGACATGAGCCTGGGTGACTGTTGGGCCATTTTTGTGCAGAAATTTTAAAAATCACGGATAAAACAGGAATATTTCTACCCCCTGACCTCCAGTGTGATCATCACCATGGTTACTGTTAAAGGGCCAGTTATTCTTTACTTTCTCCTTCAGCTATGTTCCTGGACTTGGTTGTTTATTTTTGTGAATTTTTTGTCATAAAAATTTTTATTTCAAAGAATTTGACAACTTTTATCATCAATTTTGCTGTTGTAGTAATATTAAATTTTTTTTTAATAATCCACATTTTAAAAAGAAGACTTTTTGTCACAAATGTCACAACATTTAGATTTTTTAACTTAAAAGAAAAAAATTTAAGGCACTTTTTTTGTAAGTAAATATCAACTTTTTGCAACATTTTTACATAAAATTACTACATTTGTAGAATTTCACATTTTTTGTATAACCTTTTGGCCAAAAATCACAATATTTATTTTAAAAGAATGTATAAGTAAATGGAAATGTATCAGTCATCATAGCTCAGGAAACACTGACTCAATCTCACAGTGAGACAGAAACAAAGATAAAAACAAAAATAAAATATGAGTTCTGACAAAAATTTGCAAATTTTTGTTGTAAAATCTTTGCACACGTTTGCTAAATCATGACTTTGACATAAACCAGCTTCACCTCAGTTATTCCACTTTTTGATATCAGCATTGAATCAAATGGGCAGTTGCATTAACATTTCCTCACAAATACTTATATATCATATAAATATATACAAATATATGATTGTCTTTGCACTCTCCTGGAGCCTTGACTTTGAATCAGAATCAGGATCAGAATTACTTTATTAATCCCCGATAGGAAATTCTTTTTGTTACAGAGCACAATTCCAATTAAGATAGGAACAATAAGAAGAGCAATAAAGATGATCAATGAAGATGATCAATAAGTCAAGAGGCTACAAATACCCAATGGGCAAAAAACAAGATAATCCCCTTGTTTTATGTTCAAGCGATGATATTTTTGTTTTGCCATAAATCAGTGAGTCACAGTCAGATGTGAGATAAATAGTCTAGACGCTGGGGCTTCGCAGTATCTTTGAGCCATTTTTCTATTTTACACCTCTTGGCGTTTATTTGTCAGTTCAAAGTCTGTGCATGCGCGCATGAGTGTGTTTGGTTTCTGGACGTTGGTGAACACAGACGTGGCTGTCATGGTTCTGCCCAGCAGCGGAGTGATTGGATGGGAGGGATTTGTGTCAGTGTTTGCTCTGGGTAATGAGCGGAAGGAAGGTGAGTCAATACATTACACACTCTCCGTCAGTGGAGGGGACTGTCAGTGTGTGTGTGTGTGTGTGTGTGCGTGTGAGTGTGTGTGTGCGTGTGTGTGTGTGTTAAGGGTGACTGCTTAAGGCCTCTCGACTCACCTCAGGCTGATTAGTAGTTTGTCTTTAAGTAAACATGCCACAGAACTGCTGAGGAGTCTATAACCTGCAGAGGAAAGGAAGGAAGGGAGGAAGGAATCCTCCATCCATCATTGATCAGGAGCAGCAGAATGGAGCGGAAAGTCGAATTTCCCCCCGTCCCAGCCAGAAAATTAGAGACTTCTACTCCATGATGAGTTACTCAAGTGTTTAAGGGACAAAGAGAAAAGTGAATATTGTGAAACAGAATTGTCAAATGATAACGTCCTAAATGGTGGAGGGAAGGGAAGAAAAAAACACATGTCACTCAGTGTTGAATGAATTTCATGGAATGATTACCTCATTTTCTCCAAAGAGGATGTTTATTTTTTTTAATAATCTTTTTTGTTACTGTACACCCATTATTTATCCAGCTAGTGTTAGTTTTGTGAGAGGAGAAATCCCAATGAGACTGCAAGTGTCGTCTAAGAGTCTGCGTCCAAGTTCACAGAGTAAACATCTTTATAAGTTGGGGGAGGAAGGGGGGGGGGGGGGGGGGCTCCGTTTCCCATTTTGAAGTCATCCATCAAATTCACTTAAAGTCAGACCTTGTTCTTGACACGCCCATGAAGTTTTCCGCCCGTCTAATTCCCCCGGGGTCCAAAGCAACGC